>JAOTOL010001458.1:25000-52500 GCA_034440575.1 Imbricaverruca yamaguchii | reverse complement strand
CAGCGATATCAACGTTAATTCTAGAGCCATCTTCATGACAATCGGTGTAGTACTTGTTGAGATCGTCCATCTGGAAATTTTTGTTGTGATTGCAGCGTTTCAATACCACTTTTGAATACAATTGAAAGGAAATATTCACAACGGTTATAGGTCAACACCACTACATAACCTAAAAGAAATCTATTAGTGCACCTTTCATGGACATCCAGTTGGTAATTACCGATATCATCCATCGGATAAAAAGTGGGCACTATAGACCCTCTCTTCCTCAAGCTACCGACTATATACAAGCATGGGAATACTTAGCACTCGTCATTTTTCCCTCAAAGGCAGGTCACGAGGCATACCTCATTCAGCACTTCGCACGGGTTGACACCGCTAACTGCTTCCTTTATAGCCACACAGCCGTGAAGTTCCACGTACTAGGGAGGGGGAGGGGGTGCCGGTGTGAAGCTCCGCCTACTGTGCCAGTTTGGGTTTTGTCATGGGAACTGTTCGAACATCGTCGCTGTCATGATCCAACGCTGTCGAATGTTCGACCACTTGCATGACGGAACCGACGCTGGGAAGTCAATCGGCTCCTCCACGACAGTCCGTCTGGCGCGTAAGTACATGGTGCACGTCCGGTCAGCGACAGTCGCCCGCGAGACTTACAAACGAAGCATTACATACGGCACATTTTAGCGTGTCGTATGTCATCGAGGTACCTTTCAGGTGCCCATGCCGAAGTTGAGGAAACTGGTGACATATTTGAATGGGATGGTCATTGGTGCCAGGATGGAAGTCTTGCTACGTGCCTAAGAGAGTAGTAGGTGACATATTTGAATGTTCGCCGCAATAATTGCGATTGATGTTGATATTGAACTAACGTTGAGTATAAATTAAGCAAGCCATCTAAAACATGAGGGTGGGTGCTTTAGAAAACCCCCGAGATATCTTTTCCCGCCGGATCTGATGTGTTGGGATATTTTATGAGCCTTCGTGACTTCTCCGAACACTAACTGTTCATTTAGGTCATGAACAGCCGTGGACAACTCCGGAAGAAATGGAGGGCGTAGTGACAACTCTCTTGCAGCTACATAACACAGTATTCCACGGTTAGGCTATGCTGCATGCGACACAGTTGCACCTTCCCATCTCCGTTACTGAGGGCTTGGAACCACACTCGCATCATTATTGTCATCGGTTTGGATGAAAAGAAACAACAGCAAGTGTCTTCCACATGCAAGTTAATACGCTGATCAGGTGTGCTGTTCCACTGGTCTGATGATTGCATGCACAGGATATGCTTCATGTAGTCATCACTTAGCAATGCTGTTGACCGTCGGTTGTTCTATATTTGGTAACCAATGCACCTGTCAATGTACGTCAGCAAACGTGCGTAAGCGCAGATGTACGTATGGGAATTGTACGTAAGCGCATATGGACGTATGGTTAAAGTACGTAAGCTAAAATGTACGTAGGGAAAATTTACGTTTGTGCAAAAGTACGTATGCGCAAGTGTACGTAAGCGCAAATGTGGGTAAGCGCAAAGGTATGTGAGCGCAAGTGTACGTAAGGGCAAAAGTACGTATGAGCAACTGTACGTATAGCAATTGCGTGTAAGTGCAGATGTACGTATGTCAAATTTACTTAAGCGCAAATTTACGCCTCGCAAATGTACATCAGAAAATACGTACGCATGGCATATGCACCTAACCAAATGAGCTTAAAAGCAAAGGGACTATGTCTAATTATACATACATTGGCTCATACCTATATTTGCTCTTGCACACTTTTACATTTACGTAAAGTTTGTTCTTCTGAGATATATTTGCGCTTGCGTATTTCTCGCTTAACCTTTCCTGCGTACACGTGTATTTCCGCATGCATACATTTACGCTTATGTACAACTAATCATATTCACTTTGGCGCTTGGGTACATTTGCGTATACGGACTTTCGCGCGTACGTACTTTTCCGCCCACGTATATTTTCGCTTACGTATAATTGCCCATACGTACTCTTGCGCTTACGTACATTTGTGCATACGTATATTTACGCTTACGTATATTTGTGATACGTACATCCGCTGTTACATACGTAAGCCGGACGTGCACCTGCGCTTACACCTAAAAGTGCCTACATATATCTGCGCTTACGTACAATTTCCATACGTACGTCTGTGCTTACGTACATTTGTCCCGTTACTGCGAATGTACGTATGGCATATGTATCTAATGAAATGTACGTAACCCAAAAGCTACGCATGCGTAAATTGACGTACCTTTGCGCATACGTACAATTTAACATTCGTACATTAGCGCATACGTACTTTTGCGCATACATACACTTTCGATTACGTACTTTTGCGCATACGTACATTTGCGCACACGTGCATCCGCTTACGTACATTTGTTGACGTACATCTGCCATGGGTATATTTGTCATTACGTACATTTGTGCTAGAATCCTATATTTTCCGACAGGGATGTCTCTTGGGAAGTGGAGCAATGTTGACGTTAATCTATGTTTGTTTTTGGAGTCATAACATGTTATCGCTAGCATGCCTCTGAATCACCCGCACCCCACCCCCAACCACACTGCTAACAACCACATCAGAGCATTGTGTAACCTGTGTGGAAAAAGTGATTAATAAGCAAATCATATTGTCCTCTCATCGAACATTCAATAATGAAGTTGGAGTACACCTAACTGGATAGGACATTGACGACTATATAGAGACTAAAACATTCCTTCTTAACGTATTTTAGGGACTATTGAAAAGCCAATTCACGTTTTCACACTAGTCTAAGGGTTTCGCTGCAAGCCATTAATATGTTACACCCTGTTATTGTCTGATATTAGGAAAGTGGCAGCGTGGAGACATTTCGACCTCGGCGTGGGCGTAGCCTGTGAAGAATGTGCAGAACTCGGTACAGTGCTGAAGTATTTTACGTATAATTCAACTCGAATTGCAACATACTTCAAACACTTCGCATCTTTATAGGTGTACAAGTAAGCTGAAATAGTTATTGGTATATTTAACCAGACGTACCCTATTTCCCAACACGATGCAACAACCTCGTCTTCGTTTTCGCCGGAGAATACATACATCTAAGAATGTGTGTATATATATATATATATATATACATATATATATTATATATATATATATATATATATATATATATATATATATATATATATATATATATATATATATATATATATATATATATATATATATATATATATATATATATATATATATATATATATATATATATATATATATATATATATATGTATATATATATATGTGTAAATATATATACATACCGTTAGGTTGTTTCGCGATAGCTGCCGAATGAATGGACGCAGACAGACAACAATTTAAGTACCTGATTATATATGTATCGCATATATTGCACACATTTCAGGGTCAGGTCATCAATGATCATTGACCTGGAACGGGTGGAAAAAAAATGACGTTCCCTGAATTCAAAATGTCGACTATCAGAATAGCAGTAGCGTATAATGTTTCTGCATGTCAGACACTAAAGCCGTATATCCCGCTGACCTGTATCTCCCTCTGCGTGCATGTGTGATGCTGATGCCGTATATCCCGCTGACCTGTGTCTCCCTCTGCGTCCGTGTCAGACAGTGAAGCCGGACCTCCGGCTGAACTTTGTCGCCCACTGCGCATCCCTCTTGATGTTCCAACGTTGTGGAATTCTGTCCTATTTGCTGTCTTTCTTTCGTCACTTTCAAGGGTCACTTCCTTCACTGCTGAGGTTACAAGACGTACAGACATTCTTATTTTCCATACAACTGCCAGTTTGGGAATCAATTTCACCTTGGGCAGCGGGAGAATTGGATCTATTTCACGAGTCAAATTATACGGTTTCCTATCCATCTACGAAAGTGCCACCATCGTTCTGTCCACCTGCCTGTCCACCTTCTGTGCATTAATCCCGATGAAAAAATGGCGGCTCTCTGACAGGGAAAAGATATACCCTAAGAAAACTTGAGTGCACTAACCCAGCCTACGCGCTTTAAGCATTTCGCAGCGAAAGTGGCACCACAAGAGAACAAAATTATCCTAGAAATTCGAATGGAAATTGTTCGCATGACAATTGTTATTTTGAGACTTATTCGTCGAGAGATTGTAGAGAGTTCCTAGAGAATTGCAATTGTGCGTAAAGTATACGTTCGTAGGGAAATCGTGCGGACAACAATCGTTCGTATGACATTTGTTCGAATGACAATAGTTCGTATGACCATGCTCGTAACACTCCAATGTTTGTAGATATAGGTGGGATGGGATAAATTTCGAAGGTACAAAAGTTCGCATGGGCTGCAATATATGAAGCTCGCATGGAATAGTATATCAAGAGAAATTGTTGGCACATATAAATTTGCATATGGAAAAATTAGGATAGAGAAGAAGAGCAGCCTTCGGTTCTTTTACGACGCATTCATCCGTTAGGTTATATGGAGCCGCCAACCTTTCACGCCGATGGGTCACGGGTGGACTCGGTAAATTCCGTCGGTTGTGAGATTCGAACCCACGACCTTACGATCAAGAGTCCAACGCTAAACCAACCGAGTTCCCGCACCTCCCCCCCCCCACCCCGCAAAACAGGTTAGGATGGCAGAGATCGCATGGAAAAGCATCGGGAGTAAAATTATCGTTAAGACAGCTTACTCTAGGGCAGAAAAGGCTGGGTTACGTTAGCGTCGGGCTAGTTAGGTTAGGTTCCATACAAACAATTTCCAAGGTTTTGCCTCCAAAAATATACAAAATGCTTAGGCAAGCTTGCATCCAAGGTACGGTTTGGCAGCAGCCTAGGCTAGGGTAGATTGGTCAGTTGGAAGCAATCCATTTCGGTACTAGCTGTTTTGCATATTTGCTCCTTCCCTTACCAGCCCTTATATGCTATGCCTTGCATGCGGTATTTTCAGTCGTTTTTTGTTATGTTCTTTGCCGCAGCATTAGCTGCACCTAATGCCACACTTAACCGCGTCACTTCCTTTGCAGGTTCATCTCTTGCCAAAATGGTGAAGTTCCTTGCACTGAGGCTACTTCTGCTAGCAACTATCGAGGCCACGATTGTGCAGAAGTCCTACAGAATAGCAGCGGTAGACAAGCAGTTTACGGGAGCCATGTTGGGAACGGCCACAGACGGTCACCCATGCCAATGCGCGGTGCGCTGTTCAAGGGACGACCGCTGCATGGCGATGCAGACAACGGCACGATCGTGCACCCTCATCGGGAGCATCCCGGACAGCAGTCAGCTGACTGAGGCCGTCGATACGGTCATCTATGTCGAGTCGACAGCTGGCGGGGAAACTGCTCCAGCCACCACTACACCACCGCCAGCCACCACTACAACACCGCCAGCCACCACTACAACTCCGCCAGCCACCACTACAACTCCGCCTGCCACCACTACAACACCGCCAGCCACCATCATTACAACACCGCCAGCCACCAATACAACACCGCCAGCCACCACCACTACAATACCGCCAGCCACCACCACTACAACACCGCCAGCCACCACCACTACAATACCGCCAGCCACGACCACTGCTCCCTCTACCACCTCACCAGACTACCAATGTCCTTCTGATGGTGCTGAGCGCATCGGTAACCTGTGCTACTACTTCCTGTCAGGGATCGGTTTAATGACATGGACAACGCAGGATACCGCTTGTAAAGACACGTACGGCAATTCCAGCGCCATTGCGACGTTCGTCAACGCAGCCCAATATGCCTATCTGGGACCACTGGCTGTAAACTCTAGCAACGGGTTCTGGGTGGGCGCTCGCAGGATGGCAAACGGCAGCTTCGCGATGGACCAATCGTCTGACAACAGCTTCTGGCCATCCAAGTGGTGCATTGGTGAGCCGAATCAAGACCATAACTACACGTTCATGAACAGAGGCGGTTGTATGCTTACATTTCCCTCCCCTTATCCTACTCTGTCATATCGCATCTGTCAGGTGATGTTGTAAGCCTGCTCCTTGCACGACAGAATAATGGCGTTTTTCCCCCAAGAAATCAGGTATTCGTGGATATTCATGCCTATTTCATCATATCCTATGAGAGCGCCATGCCATTCAACGAACAAAATTGTTGTCATATGGATCGGTGATATTGTTCGTTTGATGCTTGAAGAAAGGTCGTCCTTGTCGGCACGTGAAATTGTCCAGTAGAACCGCGCGTCGCGCAAACTCGGAAAGTTCGATTATGCTGCACGTAATGTATTGTGTAGTTCAAGGCAATTAAAGGATAAAAACGAAGATGCACACACCGCCAACAGTAAGTGCTATAAGTTCTAATTTAGGGGATGAAAGGCAGATGTTCAATTTAACGAGGCAACAGACCGCGACAGATCATCATTGGACTTTAGGCTCACGTCCGGCCGCTGCCGCGGACTGGGCTGTTCAGCAAGCCACCGGCCGGCTCCAGTTCATGAGTTGCCGGTCGGCTGGCTTACGGGGTCACAGTATTTACAGTTACGGACCAGCATCACGATACTATGCCAGTATACATATTTTACGGTTGAAACAGTACATTTTTAGAAACTCTGTTACTTGCTCGCCCATTAGGACGATCGCAGGAGGCTCTCACATAAAGCCAACTGGCGTGAAAGAGGGGGAAATATGTTTCTGCGCGACACCTATACCTGTGATGTTAATTAATCTAGACAAGCAACACCTGCAGAGGAGGTTGCTGCAGAAGTGATCTCTTTTATCTGTAATTTTGACGTCCATATGTCAATGGGTTCATGGTGAAATGTCTAGTGTGTCACGTTTGGATTATTTTTTAGTTAATTGATTACTTGCGCCAATTCTACAGACATAACATTAGCATTGCCCATGCTGTGCCCAAGCTTGCCCATTGGTCAAGCTTCAGCCGGATTGTCGACATATGCACGCATTACCTGAAATAGGGCATATCAGTTTCATTGAACGCCGTGAAGGTTTAAACAATCACTACATGTTTGTGGCTCTGGGAGGTTCATTTCAAGGGAGATTTGAAAATACAAATTATTTGGAATCAGAAAAGGAATGTGAAGTCGAGAATTTACAGAAAAAAACACAATTTTGAAACAGCATGCCAAATTGATGTGGAAAAAGGTTGCGAAATTCCGGCGAGCTGCCGCGCACCCTTCTTTCACTATCCGCGGAAAAACCGATGGGGTCGTCAACGACCCCTCTCGAGACGGCGCGGGTTAACGTGGTGCTTCTGGTATCGCAGTGAGGTGGTGTGTGTTGGGCATCCTCTAATCGAGACTATGTTAGTTTTGTGTAACCCGTTCTAATTCTAGTGAGGATGACTTCTTTCTGTCGGGGAGATTGATTTGATGTGCTCCATGTGCCTACCCTTTGCTTGCTTGCGTGGGTGTGGTTGATTTTGTGTTGCGTTGAGGTATGTTGTGTCCATGTGTTTTGTTGATGTTGGCGAATGCGGCGTTGTAGGAGTGCTTTGCAATCGTCTACCGGGTATTCCACGCTAGGGTAAGTGTTCAAGGCTAAGGGTTGCCTTGCGAGCTGGTCTGCTTCTTCGTTACCTAGGATGTTGGCGTGTCCCGGAATCCAGGGGAAGGAAAAGTTCATGTTTAGGTTCTGGGCCACGATTTGTTGGATTCGATCAATGAAGTGATGCGGACAGTCGTGGGTGTTGTTACTTGACTGTAGGACGGATTTGGAGACCGAGCAAATAGCTACGTTCCTGGCTTTTCGGCTCATGGCAATAGAGATAGTGGCCAGAATGGCCATTGCTTCCGCGGAGTAGATGCATAAATTATCCAGTACACGCTTGGAATGTTTCAGTCCTGGTTCAGTGACGCCGATACCCACCTTAGCCTCGTGTGTCGACCCATCCATGAATACGAGTGATTTGTGATCGTTGTCATCGGCGAACTTGTGGAAGATACCAATAATTTTCGCCGATGTGATATGGAATTTATTCTCCGAGAGCATGTACTCGGCTTTTCGTTGACTGAAAGTCCAGAATGGCCTAGTAGTCGGTCGTGCTGCAGTGGATGGCATTGTGAGGATAATGTCTGAGGGAGTTGACAACGCATGACAACAATATCGTCACAGTTCACAAGTCAAATTCATCTCAGCTTAGTGCCCTTCCATCGGGAGGGCCCGTTCGAGCCATCCCGATGGAAGGGCTCGAAAGGGAAAATCTAACTCGTGTTGGACTATCGGACACAAACTATTATTTCATTCATCCGTAGTGAATGCGCGTAGGTACGATTCGGTAACGCTTCGGTAACGCTACGATTCGCCAGGTATGTATCACTGGTAGTAATATTAAGCAGCTTTGTGATGACTTAGATTCGAGATGATTGAGCGTCAGTGAAACGTTCGATTATGTCACAATATTATATGCACAACAGATATCAGAAGGTCGATGGAATGCACGATATATATTGGCCGGGGTCGGACCGATCTGGGCTTTGATACCTGGGTTGACCGTTCGAAAACTAAGCAGCGCGAACAGACACCGCAACATTTACTACAGCCAAACACGCTGAACCGGTGTAATGCAGCACCAATCAACCACACTATGAAAACATGCGCGCCGAAAGGCCGCCCGCCTATCACGCACCTGAGGGAAGGGCAGAATTCGCCGCCAACTTCTCTCCTGATCTCTAGAAAACCACCGAAGACAGAATCAAAACAAGTGTGCAGGGTTGAATACTTTGTAGTGACACGCTTCGTTATGGTTTTCAAGACTTCAGGTCAGTTCCTTTAGGTTGAAATGTCAAGCTTGTCTTCTCTCGTATGTAAACATTTCCATGCCGTTTGTCGTGAATAAATTCTGCTTATATTTTGTCTTTGTTCCCCAAAGTCGGAAAGTATGGCACGAACAACCCGCCATGGTAAGGGCGGTGGTAAGAGCGGGTGATTGTCGGGAGCTGGCGGCATTCATCTCTGCTGGACTCGTTACTGGCACTACCTGCGATACCCTGGACTTGGTGATATCCTTGGTGGTTGTGCTGTGTTCTGCACACCAGGTTTTTTGTCACACCGGACACCCATCAGCTGTAATTGCTTTCCCCGTGTTGCCATTATTACTCTTAGCATAACCTTCAGTTGCCAGGACAATGACGAACCGGTGCAGAACATTTTTCCAACAGACTGGTCCAGAATCAGTCACCAGCAGCATAAACGAAAATGAAAAATGTCGAGATTGGCCGCCACACCGTGACGTCACTATTCCGCTCCGACGAATCATGTGTGACCCTGGACGTTCGGAGGACGACCGACGGTCGAATATGCACCGCCGCAGTTCCGAGGCTTGCCAAAACGTAACACTAGTTTGATTGCATACGACCAACTTTGAATAACAACATAACAACACTGCATTACAATACCCCATATAGTTTAGGAGATGCCCTCAAAGAACAGGAAGGAGGTTCTGATTTCTCTCCATCCCCTGCGGTGCGCGTGATGAAATACGATAAAGGAACTTTGGAAGTCGCAGGGCATAGTATATTTAATCGCAATAGGTACCAGGACAAAGAAAGAAGAAATCTAGGCGGCATGAAAGCAAATGGAAAATCTGCCTGTGCACCGCGTTTTGTGTTACATATTGGTGCAGATATTAGCACGTTTCAATGCGTCTAATAATAGAATAACCCCCTGCGAAAGTATTTCGTCGTCCGACACGTCTGCATAACGACCAACTTCCGTGTTCTCGATGCTGAATCTGACTGAGGCGCTGGCAGCTGGTTCTCAGCGGCACCCAGGTCCCAGTTCGCAAGGACCGATAGTGCAGTGTGTGTACACCGAGTTGGCTTGGGAACCTACTGACGCACCAACCTGGCGCCTGCCGGCTCACATGACGGCGACCTGCCTCTGCCGACATAATTGCCCAATGGGGAGAGATTCATGGCCAACATAATGATCCAGGCGGGGATAATGGCTGGCTTGGCCATTGCCCCCGCAAGGTCAAGCCAGGCCGTTATATGCAGAGACAGCGAAAGCCATGTCGCTGGGAATAGGCTACTGAACGCCAACCATGCATTCCAACACAGCGTACAGCTTGCCTGAAATTAGAGGAGTATGGCTTTCAACGAAATTACTTCCACTGCTGCATACAAGTGGACGGAAGCACGCAAAGCCCACGTAGACAATCTCACTGTGCTGGGGCCGCCTACCATGAATATGTATTCGCTGTGAAACCCAGGACGAGTGCCGGCGGCGGTGGCAGTACCCATGCCGTGTACCTTAATCGCAGCCATCCAACAGTGTCACGTCACACCCAAAGCCCACAACCCCGCCTCGCTACATAACCGGCCGAGCTCACTCACGGGAGTATGTGACGTGGATAGAAGCCTGGCCTCGCAAAAAGAAATTCGTGTAGTGGTGGCGACAGGCCGCAGGATGTCGGAGGCCGTTGGAAGGATGTCGGAGCCGTTGAACGTGCCGTAGGCCGCCTGGGGATCTCTCAGGTGCCCATGCCGGAATTGAGGAAGCTGGAGAAGTGGCTGAATAGGATGGCTGTTGATGCCGAGATGGAAAATCTTTCTACCTGCCTGGGAACGACATGCGTACATCTGTCAAATGGAATGGGCGCCAGATGTTTTAATGTGTGGTGGCAACGGGTGTCAGACGTGGTAATGGGTGGTGATAATGGGTGCCAGGTGTGGTAATGTGTGTTGATAATTGTATCAGGAATGGAAATTGGCGTTGGTAATCGGTACCCTGCGTGGTAATGGGTTTTGGTAATGGATGACAGGCGCGGTAATGGGTGGTGAACAAAAGCCCATATGGCAATTGCTCACATGACAATTGTTCATGTAGTAGTTGTTCATATGACAATTATTCGTAGAGCAATTGTTCTCATGGTAATTGCTCCCATGCTAAATGCTCACATTGCATTTGTTCGCATAGCAATTGTGCGCATAAATAGGATAGTTGATTTGATGGTGGTTGCTCTAATTGCAATGGTTCATTGGATCACGTTCATGAAACTACAATTATTTTGTATAAAGTGTGGATTGTGCGAAATGCATCAAGTCCGCATAGAAAAGTGCTTGCAGCGACATTGTTTCATGGGGAAATTTGCCGATTGAAACTATAGAATGGAACACATTCGCGTGCACAAGGGTCGGTTGTAGAAATATTGTTAGGTTAGGTTATGGTTGGCTAGGATAGGTTAAGCTATGCTAGGAAAGGTTCGGCTGGGTTAAGTTAAGCTGGTATAGGTTAGGTTAGGTTTACGTCAAGCTAGCTAATGTTAGGTTGCATACCAACACTTTGCAAAGTTTTGCCAGATTGTATTAACAATACACAAACTGTTTATGTTAAGTTGCATCCAACGTTCGGTTAGGCTGCATCTTACATTAGCTCGCGCCGTCTTTCCGGTCAGACCCTCACACCCCGTATCGGGGGGGGGGGGGCGGTTAGTAACCCCCCTCTAAAATACAAACTTAGCATTGCACGAAAACGAAAGAGGTGTCATCCGAAAGCGCTCGAGGAGTAGGGTCCGGGTCCACCCTCGAAACAACTACCCCAAAAAGTGACGTGACCAGGGGGCTATATCTTCACGACTTCTCACGAGTTTCATTATGTTTTTGGCTCTGGAGAGTTCATTTTGGGGATATATGAAAAAAAAAACAACATTTATTTGGAATGAGAAAAGGGCAATGAAATCGACCAGTGCTATAATTTTGTTTGGTCCAACCCCCCACCCAAATTATTATTTTTGAATTGCGAAATTTTGAGTTGAAAAGTTTTCTTTCATTTTCGTTTTCCAATGGCTTAAGAAGACGTCCAACAATGTCAAACGTTGTTGGAAATCAACTTGCACTAATAAGAAATGCTTACTTTAGCCATAATCCGATATTTGAATTACAATTTGGCAAATACGCAACACTTATATGTAGTCAAAAACTAGAAAAATAGAAAAATTCCACTTGTACGTTTTGTTGCATCCATAAAGATAATAGCTGTCCATATCGGCTTCAAATTGTATTTACATCCAAATTCCTTAATATCGTAATAATGCCAACTGGCTATGTCATTCCGCGGCATGATTATCTAATAATTAAATTTCTTCCCTTCGAGCAGATGACGGGCATGAGTCCGCAACCACTACAGGACTATGACCATAGCAGGGCCGGCTAGGGTAGTTCTTACCGGATCCCTGTGAAATCTTTTAATCATTGGCCACGAATCATAGCTGCGTTCGACAGTTTTGTTCACGTCCCTCGCCCGCATGGAGGCTCTTGCTACGGTTTGGCTCATCTACCTGCTCCAAGGGCTTCTATATGTGCTCTGGCATCTATGACACACCTTCCAAACTTTAATGCAGTCGATGCCTGCCGATGCCGAAGTCGATATATACATATATATATATATATATTGGATATATTAATGTACATATGTATCCATATATATATATATATATATATATATATATATATATATATATATATATATATATATATATATATATATATATATATATATATATATATATATATATATATATATATATATATACATATATATATATGTGTGTGTGTGTGTATGGATGCATGTGTTTGTGCATGAATGTGAATGGATATTTGTCCCATGCCAGGATTGGAACAATGCTGGTTTTGCGTGTTCAGATTCACGACTTCCTGACACTAATCTGGGGAGAACCACCCTGCAGGATTTACACAGGCATCGACTTGGAGATAACATGCCCGATAATCTATCCTGAACAACTGGACTGCTGAGGTTCATTAATTGAAGTGAGACGTCGTTTGTTTGTTTCTTGGGTGGCTCACGACGCACTTTCTGTACATTCTCGGCTAATGGCGACGCCCACACTGTCTCGGCGGTGGGCCGCGGGATTGGGAAATGTCCCGAGCGGCGCTAGTGTCGAACCCGTGACCTTTGGTACCCAAAGCCTAATACCTTAACCACTCGGCCATCCCCGCCCGAATAGGCGCGAACTAACTGTAGACAATATTTCGTTCCATAACTGGCATCTGTGACACGTGTGTAAGTGCCGATCGCTCATTTATTACGGCAACCCATTAGCATTGCTATATTCCGGCGTTCACCAGTCGCTGGAGCGTTCTTCGGCGTTGTCATCTCGCGAGAAGTGAATGGCTGTGAAATTCACTCCATCATATCGCAGCTCGACAGGACACGCTTGTTGAACCGGTAGTGTCGACGCCACGCAGCACGTCAATACTACACCTCAGTCACCACCGCTGGTCGCCATAGAGCACTGCTGCAACAACTCGATATCTCGTGTCATCATGTGGTTCGTGCTTCGCCGTCATTTTGCACACGGGACGTGATCGTTAACCCGCATACCGGAGAGATTGCGGTTCAAGTGGGACAGGAATCCGCCAACCCACCTCTTTTGCGACAATGTCTCATAAACGGACGTTGGCATTACAACGAGATGTGATTATGACCGATACAAATCAGCAATCGAATCACGTAATGAAGAAGTTCTAAATCCGTTGGTAGACATGCGAACCACGGGAGTACGAAGTCGACCGACCTGGTAAAAGATATGCCAAATTTGGATGCGCTGCCGCGCGCCGTTCGTCCGCTATCCGCGAAAAAAAACCTGAGGGGCGCGGTTGAAGCCCCCCCCCCCCCCACCGAGACGGAACGGGTTAAGCATCTGTGCAGCAAAGGCCGTCGTTACTTCTTTGCCTTGGACTACTTCGTTGATTGGACTGCACCGCTGTATCGCCATCCATCACTGACCTAATTACCATAGCATGGACCGCAAATGACAGCGAAACCAGCCGTTCGTGCAATTCCGTGACACGGCTTCTTACTCAATGCGGGCACGGAAGCATTGCTCATTTTCGCAGCATTGATTTGCTGCCAGTGTGTACCTGGTAATGCACCGTTGGCCTCACACATAGCTTGTCAATCAGGCCGAGCGTTCTGGCACCTGAAAAGCCCGCATAGGTGTACTGTTTCCCACAGGGTGCCCCACTAGCTGGCCTGAAAAGCCAGGTTAATTGAACCACTGACTGAATCAACAGTCAACGATTTATTGTCAGCTGCATGAAATTAGTGATATAATAACTGAGCCAACACACGCTTATAGCCGGGCGGGGATGGCCGAGTGGTTAAGGTGTCGGGCTTTGGGTAACAAAGTTCGACTCTAGTGCCACTCAGGACATTTCCCAATCCCGCGGACCACCGGCGAAACGGTGTGGGCGGCACCATTAGCCGTGAATGTGCATAAAGTGTGTCGTGAACCAACCAATAAACAAACAAACGCGCTTACAGCCAATTGTGATGTGCACGTATTGGTGCTGTTCTTTATTCGTTTGAGGGGGAAACTGTCCGCTCAATGTTGACTTTCCCCCAATAATTTCATCTTTTCACACGGGGCCCTATGGAGTGTCGCCGATTTAACTTTGGCCCGCCCCTTGCCTCCATGTATTGTGTCCCCACCCCCACCCTACAAATAATCATCGGAAAGCAACATCTCAGCTGATGGCTGCGTCTGATCGGCTCATCCTGACACTTCTGGAAGTGCGCTCCATGCCACTGGCAAAACAGAGATTCCCTGAATAACTTAGATTTCGATTGAACCAGAATTTCACTTACACAGAAATTCGTGTCCACTTATTTGCGCTATTCATCCTATAATCACGACTTGAAACAGACTATCGCAAAATCCATCAGAATCCCGCCCTTGTCACTCTTGTGATCCAGAAAGCAGGCGATGTTTTTAACATGCGATACAGCATTGCTCAGGTCCGGTCACGACGGACTGTGTGTTGCTGTGTCAAGTGCCACTCCGTTCTGACGGCGCCAGGCAGCGATCCCCTCGCCCCTCGCCCCTCGCCCCCTCGTCCAGCTGACCGGCGCCTGCCGCAATCACTCGGTGTCCATTCTGCGACCCGTCAGTCCGTCGATCTCGCCTGCACTGGTGTCCAGAACGTCGGTCGACTATCGGCTTCATCGGTGCGCTGGTCTGTGCACCCCAGCCGACAAGACGCCATCTGTTCTGTTGGTGACTTCCCGGGCGATGTAAAGGTGAGCAGACTGAGCACCCTTCACGCGCGACATGGGGAGTCATACACGACGACTTTATATACTGTACCCCTCCCTTCACAGTAATCATTTTCAGAAATAAATGACCCGCGTCCATGGGAAGCTCGACTTCAACCACATCTGGGGTATAACATAGTTGGCCGGTGGTCAGCACTTCCAGCTCTCTGCAAGTGCTGCGGCAGTCGTACGTAGCTGCTCTGTGACAGATCAAGGGATCGTCCTGTCTCAGCATCTGTAGAGCTGTGAATGGCGATGTGGCAGGTGTGCACAACTGCTTCGTGACGGGGTGCTGGTGGTCATCGTGTGGTAGACGTTGGTGACAATTCGTCTTTATAGTTTCACCGAAGTCATATCTCTGAATGTAGAAGCCGTATATGGCCATTGCTCGCGATGCTTGGAGACTTCGACATTTGTGCACTGTGCGACATAGGCATGTTGAAAAAGAGTGCTTCATTCAATATATGAAGTTGCACGTGATCATGCCATGCGAGGTCTTAACCCTTGCCAGTGTTTGGCATTTACCACCTTCGGTCGTATAGGGGGGGGGTACGGCCCCCCCGGCGATTCGAAACCGTGCATTTTTACGAAGACGAACCACAGGCCAAAGTTATAGATTTGGACGGGAGCTCGTGATTGGAATTCAGTATGACCTTCTAAGGTCATACTGGTTGAGATTTCAGGTCAGGTCAAGGGTATAAAATTGATTTGTTTATTTTCCTTAGAAAATCGTCAGTTATATAAAGACATAAAGACATAAAGACATAAAAGATTAGTGCAACTCTGAGCCACAAGGGCCCTTCTTGGTTGCACTCTGTACACTGAACCAGTTGCCCACCAAATCTGCCAATCAGCCCTCCCTGTAATACTGAAAAGCAAGCCCTCTATTCTTATAATGATTGTCTATGCTGTTTTTAAAGATGTTCAATGTGCTGCTACTGACGATGTTTTCTGGCAGCTGGTTCCAGTGTTCCACTACCCTGTTGGTGAAGAAAGTTTGTCTTAACCTTGTTCTGCTGTGGTTAATTTTAATTTTGAATTTATGACCTCTAATTGCATCATTTCTGTTAAATTCAAACTTAAATTCTATTAAATTCACCGGACGTGCGAGTGTTAACACTCGCACGTCCGGCGGTCCGCGCCTACTTCGCATGTCCGGGGGGCAGATGTCTGCCCCCTAAGATCTCTGGAACTATGCTAGCTAGCGACAAACGGAAAACGGCGTTGGATAGCTGGTGACAGGCTCTATCGAAAGTGTTTCGGTAATTTTTCGCTCAGGTCAACCTTCAGGTCACTGGGCCATCATAGGTTGAATTCGACCAGATCAGGTGGTTGGTTGGTTGGTCATTGGTTTTACGACACATCGACCGTTGAGTCATGTAGCGTCGCCAATCTTTCACGCCGATTGGTCGCGGGCGAAGAGTAGCGACAGGTGAGACTCGAACCCACTACCTTTCGGTTGTGAGACAATCAACTTACCCCTAGGCTACTTGTCTCCCAGATCAGGTGGGATTCAGATTTTGACATATATATCAGGACCTGTAACAGATAGAAACAAATGGCGAACGCTATTCGACAATCCTTGTAATGCGCTACCGACAATAGGCGGTGTAATTTAAGGCCAGGGTAACCGAAACCCAGGTCAAGGTCATGAAGTCATGACCTCAGGTCAAGGCCTAGGGAGGTCATGTAAGGTATCAATCTAAACGTCTTGACAATACAAGCAAAATAACTGTAAATTCAGCCTTCTAGCTCAATGCAGTGCGATGGAATGCGCATAAATGTGTAGTGATCTCAGGTGACCTCAGAGACCTTGGTGAGGTCACTGAGCAAAAATGTCAGCGGTAGCATTGAGCATAGCTTATATCTACATCTCACAACCGTTGTGAGATCATTCCGAGCGCAAATATGTAACTAGGAAACATTTGTATATTTTACCATAGCCCTATAATGGGGAAGCCATGGCAGCGACCTGACCTAAGGTCAATGCTACGAAAAACCTATATACATATTATGGTCCCTGATGAGATCATGACATGCTATAAGTTTGGAATCAATCGCCCAACTATTGTGGAAGTTAGGCCACCTAGAATTCCGAGTGTAGTTGGGTCACTTCGCCTGACCTGGTGACCTGACCTGAGAAGACCCAAGATTTAAAATGTATGAGGATATGCGGAAAAGACTGATGAACATCTATGCGAGGTTTTACCTTGCTAACCCTATTAGTGTGGCGGCAATTGAGGAAAAACCTGAGGGGGGCAGATATCTGCCCCCCCCCCCCCCCCTCCGGCTGCAATTGGTACCTATTCATACAGAATATGCTTGCTTGGGATGCTTTAAAGCCGTGTAAAATCTTCCGCTTCCTTGAAACTGTCTCTATTTTGAAACCGTTTTCCATTCAGGTTATGCAACCGAAATAGACAAAGAAAACATTCTGAAACAAGTGGTACGGGGTGCATTCGAGCATACTGAAGGGGCCGTTCCTATCAGGAGGGTTCTTTTCTTTCGAAATGGGCACTTTTTCCTCTCCTTTTTCCTCTCTGGTTGAATGATCCGTTCAGCGAATGGAGGGGCGGCTAAGCAGTGCACAGTGGTGCCCAGAGGAGGATCTGTCATAGCAACCGAGCTCCGGCGTCCGTGACAGAAGCAGCTGAGGAAGATTTTTATGTACAAAGTAAGCAAACCCTCCCCCGTAGTATCGCATCAGCATGGCTGGTATAACTCTATCATGGTTTGTATGCAGGAAGCAAGAATTGCTGATGTGCCGCTACTGTTTTCTGCTTCTGATTTGCGTCAGCAAAATATTTGTTTCATGGCAATGACTGTCTCCGAAGCCAGCTTACTAACAAGACTGGTATGGACTTCCATAGGCTGTATGGGACATTTCTTTGGAGAATGGACAATTAATTTCCCTACTAGGGATGTTTCCACTTTGTAAATCACCAACTGGGATCGTATGGCTGGAGGTGTTCGGTCTGTTGGCATGTCGAGTTGTTCACTTCTTGACTTGTATGCTGATTTTTCCGTTTTTCAGTGATTCTGTGTCTTGAGTATTCCAACGGCAAGCTCAGTTTGAGCCAACTCGGTCGCGTTGCATTGAAGTTTTCTTTCCCCAGTTTACCCGCATGGAAGCAAAATCTTCGGCCGGTTACCCTGGCTAAATTTGTCAGTATACTAGCGTCGTAAACCGACATCGTGTGTCGGCAATCATTCAGCTTGCGATTTTAATTGTCATGGAAACGCTTGTGTCGACACGCGACTTTCGGCAAGCGACTTGTACGACTTCCGAGCCAATAGGTAACACACACGCACCAGAGGTCTTCTCACATAACGCGAGCCGGACCGGTGGGGACGTAATCCACCCCAACCGAAGATCTCTGAAATTGCTGAAGCTAGAAACGCAACATATGTGTAACAGCTATGCTCCCTACCCAAGCCAGAAAGAGCACCACCGACCAACCCCGCGCCTATTGCGTCAGCAACTCCGACACGCGCGCGGTCGGCCACCGACAGTCGGGCGCCAATTTTCACACACATACACAGCCGACCTCGCATTGCATCAGCATTCGCCACGCGCCGGCCCAGGAGAAGCGCTACACCGACCTTAAGTATACATTACGGCAGGACACGCATTGCAGCAGCAGTTCCTCACCCGCCCGCTTTGCCACCAGACATCAACCAGGAATATACAGACGCGCTTCGACTAGCTAGTAACTCGAACATCCATCAAACGCTACATGCACACGCTACACGATCTGTACAACCGACGCGTCACCCACTGACACCAAAATAAACCAGACGACCGCTGGTTCTTTTCAATCTATATACACACACAGGCTCCGGGGTAATAACTTAGACTTGTGCGTCGCCCACTCGCAAGTTACCCACCTGTGCACCGAGCACCCAACTGGAGGTCAGACGACAGTAGTTTTCCACCACTATATGTAGACACCAGTATGAATACCACGGCACGGTACCTTCTTCAGGGCAGACCATCACCAGACACCGAGCTGCGCTCATCGCTGCCGCCGCACACTACCAGGCCGGCCAACACTCTACCTCCACTGCACCTGACCTGACTGGGGACGGACCGAGCGCCACGGACAAGAACCGAGGTACAGTGAGCATCTTTTGTTGTGCTAATCTCGTGGACAATTCGCATTGTTTTTGTGTGAACCTCGTGGACAATTCGCATCGTTGGTTGTACTAATCTCGTGGACAATTCGTGTGTCTCGTTCGTGCTGGAGGACTGTCTTGAAGTGAAACTACAACACGAGGTCCTGAACTATATCGCTGTGTTTGGATGGACGATCGCGGCCAACAGTCAGCTGCTTCATCGGGATCGACAGCTCATCGGCAGCAGCCTCAGCACGTCGAACCACGCGGCTTGTCACATATGGAAGAGAGACTGCTGCTGTGGTGAACCTTCCGCAGTATAAAGGTAATGACGCTATCTTTCAGGGGCAAAAGATGCTCAGATTAGCCCCGACACACGGTCACGTGCATTCGTGTTGATGATGGTCGTATATATGTATATATATATATATATATATATATATGTGTGTGTGTGTGTGTGTTTAAGCATATTAGTCTTCTATACCACGAAGCTGTAAAAACGAATAATTCCCACGACATACACCACAATAGTCACCATAGTACCGTCACGAAGCAGTTGTGCAGTTGTGCATACCTGCCGCATCGCCATCCACAGCTCTACAGATGCCGAGACAGGATGATATCTTGATCTGCCACAGAGCAGCTATATACGACTTCCGCATCGTCATCCACAGCTCTACAGATGCTGAGACAGGACCTGCCACAGAGCAGCTACGTACGATTGCCGCAGCACTTGCAGAGAGCTGAGAGCGCTGATCACTGGCCAACTATGATATACCCCAGGTGTGTTTGAAGCCGAGCTTCACGTGCATACCACAAATGTCATTATGCTTCATGAATCGAGCGTGGAGATTATAGTGTGTTGGCTCAGTGGTTCATCGAATCTGGTACAAAATTGTTCACGTTGAAATGATTGAAATCGTCTAAAATATTTATGGTCCAGTCACCAGTGATTCATATGGTCTTGACCGGGATTCACGTTAGCTTAGTGATCTAATTTCTGCTTAACTAAGACGCTGGTATGGATTAAGACGAATCAGGTTAACGTCAGATTAAAAGACCATCAAGCTGTCGAAGTTAGACATGATCGGACGAACTGATGTCTCGAGGAGGCAAGGTGATTATCAAAGTACGAATAGATTGTCTATATGTCATGCCACCCAAGTCGATTACTTTGAATACTTCAGGGTGATCTAACCTGGCCTGAACTGAGATGCCTTTGCTTCAGCTCAACACCTGAGATCATCAGATTTCAGTAGGAGTTGTGCACATAATCTTTGGTAAGTCTACTCTACGTGCATTCTAGACAAATGATTGACATGAATACCCTGCCTCTGATTACCCCCAAAACCGCACAAGCTAGCGAAACAAATGTGGTGTGAATGGATCGGTTCCTATGAGACGTTTATAATAAGGCACCATGTATGATATCATATCAAAAATAAGGTCAGCGAAGGTCAGAGAATGTCAAAATTTCAAACCGTAGCCGTCCGGCAGTTTTGCATACAGGTGTCATTCAACTTGAAGCATGTGTACACATAGCATATTTATGGCAGTTTGCTCCATATATCTATATGAAATTATTGTGGTCAGAGATCAATGTCATCAGCTGGCGGTGAGCAAATGAATTTGTAATGTAGCCAAATGTATTTTGGTTACAATTTTAAGCGTTGGTTTTGCAGCCTCAAATAAAGCTGATGAATATCACTATGTGGATACATTCATATACCATATGCATTTGCAAGTGTAGACGACCATCGCTTGGGGAACGTGAAGGCCGTTCAAGGTCAATTCAGTTATTGTCTACTCAGGATTTGAAGCACCGATTTTGGTGAAATAGTAACCGTTGATTGATCTATGATTAAAACCAATCAATATTTCCGTTGTATCTTTGATTCCAATGAGAAATTCCAGGTCAGTTCACTTGAAATACCTACAACTTTTGCTTCATGGACCAGCCGGTGGTTCTTTTGGGTCATGAATGTGAAACCATGACCAATGACCATGACTCTTGTCCTGCCCTGCTGTCTTGTCTGTGTTGTTCCCGCAGGCTCTGTAGCCGCGTCGGCTGATGACGGCGCTTCTATTGTTGGCAGTTGGTGCCGACAGTGCTCGGGTGCTCGTGACGGCGCCCAACGGCGGCAAGACCCAGAAGAGCATCTTCTACGGGATGGGGAGCGCGCTCAGCGAGCGCAGCCTCGACGTGGTGTTCTTCAACGACTTCACTCTGACGCTGCCCGTGACTGGGATCAGCGAGGTGGTGTCGGACGGCCCGGCAGCAGTCCTCCACCAGCAGCACCTCCCGAACGCCTTCAAGTTGCGCCGGGAGGGCCTGCAGGCCGGCTGGCAGCAGTTCAAGGCGATGCTCCCAGACAGCCCGCGCGAGGCGCCGGTCAACACAGAGCTCGACCGGCTGCCGCAGGAGAAGTTCGACGCCGTCATCTTCGGCGCGTTCTCGTGCCCTGCTGCACTTCGTGCCGTGCGTGATGAAGATGCCGTTCATCCTGTTGCCGCCGCTGGCGTACGTCCCGGTGCCGACCAGCCTGCTGGGCAGCCTCACGCTGCCGGCAATCTGCCCGGTGCCGTTCCTCTCGCGCACGGACCGGATGACGTTCGCCGACAGAGTGCGCGGCGTGATGGGCCAAGCCCTGCTGCACGTCTTGATCCGGCACGTGCTGACGCCCCACTGCGACCGTCTGGTGGCCGAGAAGCTGGACGCGGGCGCCGTGCCGGCGGCGGCGGAAACGTAGCACAACGCCAGCCTGGTGCTGCTCGGCAGCAGCGCCGTCACCGACTACCGCCAGCCGCTGCTGCCCAACGCCGCGTCGGAGGGCGGCGCGCACTGCGCCAAGCCGCGCCCGCTGCCCGCGCAGCTGCGCGACTCCCTCGGCGGTGGCGCGGCTGGAGGACGTGAGCCGCGCGCAGCGGGCGGCCGTGCTGGCAGCGCTCGCCGCCGTGCCGTCCAGGGTGCTGCTCAAGAGGGAGCCCGCCGACCGGGCTGGCGTGGCGGCCAACCTGCTGCCGGCCACGTGGCTGCCGTGGCTGCTGTCGTCTTTCATATTGCAACTTTCAGAGAGCATAGCGCACAGCATGGAATGCAGACTTATATTAAGCGTTAATTAGTCTCACGCACATCCAGTTCACAACTGACAATCGATTTGAAACGTACATTGCCGTGATGAGCACCCACAGCAAACTAGCACGTGCCGTGGCGGTTCGTCGATCACGTGCCGTGTCGATACATCGGCGCACATATACCTTAAAGATACATACATTTGTATAGTACATGAGCAATACCCAACACCGTACCACCACACTGAGCCAATCACAGTTACACTCGACACAATCGGACAGGTTCATTTTGATCAAAGAGCTACCTGCACCAGTATAATTCTAACAGATGAATCGGCTGACACTTCTTGCGCGTTGACATCCCCCCACGCGGCAATCAACGGTACAGGCGAAATGGGAAATATGTGCGTCATTTCCGTGACTCTATGACGTATTAATTATCATTTCTGACGGAAGGCGAGTTGAACTCAAAGTGTCAAATGGCACCGATGCCTCACGAAAGCCATGGATTGTTCACGTTTGGCGCACTGCGCAATGTTCGAAGCGCGGCTACTGGCTATAGATCGCAGTCGTCTCCACGTCGACGCTGCCCTCTCCAGGTCACAGCTGTCCTCGTGTGTTCAAACTCTCCTGTCGTCAGGTCACAGCAGTACCCTGTCTGTTCCGGCCGGCTGCTCGGCCGCCACAGGGCGCACTGTTCACAGAGCCACTGTGTCCTCACATCGATCTCCGCTGACGGGCGAGCGCGCTTCAAATGCCGGCCATGTCGACGGCGATCGTCTCGGAACGAGGACGTTCGCCGCCGACAGCGCCATCTACGCCGACAGCGCCATCTACGCCGACAGCGCCATCTACGCCGACAGCGCCATCTACGCCGACAGTAGGGGCGCTTCTGCCACAGATGCAAGCCGGGGACTGACGCTGTTGGTGCAAGCGAGGCTCGAGATTGAGCGACTTGAACTGGTGGGGCTCAGGGAGGGATGACTTGAACTGGTGGGGCTTGGGGTTGAGTGGCTTTGACTTTTCGTTCCCGGAGTGTGATCATTTGCACCGGCGGGGCTGGGGGTGGAATGGGTTGGACTGACTGGGATCAAGATGGAATGAGTTGGGCTGGCGGGGTTCGGGGTGTGGTGACTCGGACTGGCGGGGCTTGGGGTGTGGTGACTCGGACTGGCGGGGCTCGGGGTGTGGTGACTCGGACTGGTGGGGCTCGGGGTGTGGTGACTTGAACTGGTGGGGCTCGGAGTGGGGTGAGTTGAAATGGTGGGGCTCGAGTGGGGTGAGTTGAACTGGTGGGGCTTGGAGTGGGGTGAGTTGAACTGGTGCGGCTCGGGGTCGGGTGACATGAACTGGCGGGGCTCGGAGTGGGGTGAGTTGAAATGGTGGGGCTCGGGACTGAGGGACTCGAACTAGTTGGGTCATCCTTGGACGGACTGACACCAGGGCAGCTAACGCCTGCAGTGGTGGAACAGGACGGCATGCAAGGTTTCGCCAGTGTCGGATTTTCGCGACCGGCACTGGAAGCATTTGGCACAGGGGAGCGGTTGATAGCGTCCGGACATCGGCAGCATACCGCTGATCCAGAAGCAGCAGCAGCAGCAGAGGCAGCAGCAGAGGCAGCAGCATCGGACGCAACAGCACCACTCAGACCGATGCAGTCTGAAACGACAATGCCAATGCACGTCAGCACACCATAGGACAGGTGAAGGCATGGATGACCTGTGCTGAACTCGAGAGAACCAGATGGGATGTGGTCGATCGATATTCGCGCCAACTTCCACTGGGAGATTTTTCCAGGACGTCCATATCTCCTATAGTAAATAATATGAGACACACCCCAGCCGCTCCATTAGCTAGACACACTACACAAGGTAGACAAATGAGACAAATTAAACACCATACCCAAAAATATTTTTTAAAAACTATCAAAGCTAAAGATAAACCAGCAAGGAGGATCGCTTCAAGCTTTAACTCTCAGAAGATTCCATCAGTCACCCAGCTTGACAGATTGAGGAAGGTTTTGGTCACCCAACGGCGTACTATCTGTAGGAAATACTCACGCGCATGTGCTGGCAAGCTGAGGGAGCGGACGAATGGTGGGTGGCCGACGGGCGTGGCCGCGGCGGCCGCGGCGGCCGCCGGTCGGGCCGGGGCCGAGCGGCGGCGCGGCACTTCCGCCCGGACAGGTGGCGCCACCACGGAGGAGACGTGCCGACCGCCGCCGCTAGTGGCGCCACCGGCGGCCGCACTGCAGCTGTGCATGCACTCGACACACGCTGGACTCGGCATCATCAGCGACAGCTGGCGGGCGGCAGAGGCGTGACGTCACACATCGTGACGCATTCAGTGTTTGGTCAGGCAAAGGCGCGAGCATGGTTGGAGCTTGCCATCTTGGTTTCAGTGCGCGAGCGGCCCAGGTTTTACGCCTATCCTAGTTCTACTTACGCTCTGCACGCTGGTGCGGCGGGTGGGACGGGACGCCGTGGTGCCGCCGGCTGCCAGCAGGTTCATCTCCTGACCAGAGGCGCGTCGTGGGTGTCTCTCGTCGAGCCCCAAGTCCACTACGCTCTCCTCACTGATGGAGCTCTGTCGGGGAAAACACGGGCCGTCGGGTGGTGTTCTGGTCGCAGCTCTATCTTTTTTGACCCGTGCAAGGGTATCAATACTGGACATTCTGGCCGTAGCAACATTGACCGAGGTGGCGATATGCCTCGCATGGATTAACCTTGAGCCATAAGAAGTTCTACGATTTCTGAATGCCACAATGCAACACGTTGTCGCTAGATATTGAAGCATATTCACTCACTCTAGAAAAAGTTTTCAGCTCTACTTAGAAAGTAATTCAACTTCAAGCTTAAACACTGGTTGCCAGGACATGGCATTTTCTGCTCGTGTCCAGACCGAACCGACCTCAAGGTGCACGGCCGACCTCAAGGTGCACGACCGACCTCAAGGTGCACGGCCGGGTGCGGGCCTTCGAGACACAACAGGAACGAAAACGGGAAGAGAAGGACATGGGTCATGACACGGGTACGAGACAGTGTGGGACACAGGTATAGGGCGGCGGAAGAACGTGGCGCCGAAGAGAGAAGTGGTGGGAAGCCGGCTGCACCCACACCTGGGGATAGAGAAACGACACTATGCGAAGGAACGAGATGACAAAGGTGCGCGACGACGTTTAGATAGCGCTGCCGAAGGGAGGAGACAAGGAAAGAATGAGACGAGGAAAGGACGAGACGATGAAAGGACGAGACGAGGAAAGGACGAGACGAGGAAAGAACGAGACGAGGAAAGGACGAGACGAGGAAAGGACGAGACGAGGAAAGGACGAGACGAGGAAAGGACGAGACGAGGAAAGGACGAGACGAGGAAAGGACGAGACGAGGAAAGGACGAGACGAGGAAAGGACGAGACGAGGAAAGGACGAAACGAGGAAAGGACGAGACGAGGAAAGGACGAGACGAGGAAAGGACGAGACGAGGAAAGGACGAGACGAGGAATGGACGAGACTGCCGCGTGCGACGCCGACGGACCGTGAAAACGCGAGCCGGTGCGGCGCAGTGTGGCAGCCGGACGGCGTGCTGTCCCGCCGCGAAGGGACGAGGAGGGGACGAGGGGACGAAGGCGCCTGGCAACGGCACGACGGCACGACGGCACGCACACGGCTGGAAAAAAGGCGCCTGTACGTACAGACACACACAGACACACACAGGCAGACACCGACACACACACACACACACAGAGACACACACAGACACACACAGACACACACAGACACACACACACACACACACACACACACACACACACACAGACACACACAGACACACACAGACACACACAGACACACACAGACACACACACACACACACAGACACACACAGACACACACACAGACACACACAGAGACACACACAGAGACACACAGAGACACACACATACACACACACACACACAGACACACACAGACACACACAGGCAGACACACACCGACACACACACACAGAGAGACACACACACAGAGACACACACAGAGACACACACAGAGACACACAGAGAAACACACAGACACACACAGACATACACGGACACACACACACACACACACACACACACACACACAGGCAGACACACAGACAGACACACACAGGCAGACACACAGGCAGACACACACAGGCAGACACACAGACAGACACACACAGACAGACACACACAGACACACACACACACACACACACACACACACACACACACACACACACACACACACACACACACACACACACACACACACACACACAGACACACACACACACACACACACACACACACACACACAGAGACACACACAAACACACACACAGACACACACACACACACACACACACACACACACACACACACACACACACACAGACACACACAGACACACACAGACACACACACACACACAGACAGACACACACACACAGACACACACACACACAGAGACACACACACAGAGACACACACAGAGACACACACAGAGACACACACAGAGACACACAGAGACACACACAGACACACACAGACACACACACACACACACACACACACACACACACACACACACATACAGACACAGACACACACACAGACACAGACACAGACACAGACACAGACACAGACACCGGCACAGACACATACACAGACACAGTCACAGACACAGACACAGACACAGACACAGACACAGACACAGACACAGACACAGACACAGACACAGACACAGACACAGACACAGACACAGACACAGACACAGACACAGACACAGACACAGACACAGAAACACACACAGACACAGACACAGACACAGACACAGACACAGACACAGACACAGACACAGACACAGACACAGACACAGACACAGACACAGACACAGACACAGACACAGACACAGACACAGACACAGACACAGACACAGACACAGACACAGACACAGACACAGACACATACCCATACACAAACACAGACACAGACACACACAGACACACACAGACACACACAGACAAACACAGAGACACACACAGAGACACACAGAGACACACACAGACACACACAGACACACACAGACACACACACACAGACACACAGACACACAGAGACACACACAGGCAGACACACACAGAGACACACACAGAGACACACAGAGACACACAGATACACACAGAGACACACAGAGACACACACAGGCAGACACACACCGACACACACACACACAGAGACACACACAGA
>JAOTOL010001458.1:17500-22500 GCA_034440575.1 Imbricaverruca yamaguchii | reverse complement strand
TTTCCTCGCTCAAAGCGTTTTTCAAGCGAAGGCGCCTCTCAGAGTAGAAAAGGCACCTCATCCAGGGAGATGGTGTCACATCCGAAGAAATGGTAAGCCTCCAGAATGAAAATACTCTAATAATCAAATTCCCTTCATCCGCCCCTGCCGGTGTGTGAATTGTGCGAACGTGCTGTGCATACCGAGGATCGTGTGTGAAGGGTTCCTACCATCCACAACATGCGAGGACCGCTTTACACCCGTCCAAGTTGTCTTCTCAGACGCCCTGTGCGTTATCGACGCTTATCACAGCCACAAGTATATGATTATGAGTCTGGCACCTGGCATCAAGCAGCAAGGCGCAACTTGACATCCGCTAGGAAGCAACGTATATTTCCTGGTGACGTCGAATACTTCCCTTGCAACTTATTTTCAGTAATTCGAAGTCACTATCACAAAGCATCATGAAATTGTGTTCAACATCAGATGCTCCTTAGTCCGACCGTAGTGAAATACTGGAATAATGTTGTTTGAAATGAAATGTGTTCTCCTTCATTTTCCGCTGCTACCCAGCTTGCGCAGTAGTGGAGAGCGGGCAACGGGAAGCATTCCATAATATATACAATGATTTTCATTTCATTCTTCGAACCCGAATGCATCGGACATAATGTGAAAACATGCGGTAGGACCCAATGCAGGCTCATCTTCCCTCACCAGCCTCCCATTTCACCTTGAAGCACGTTAAGCTCTACGTCAAGTTTGGGGGACTATCGAGCGCCTCCTGCCGGGCACAGGGGAACTCAGTGCACAAGTGCTGGAGGCGGCTTTATCGAATCCCCCTCCTGCGTGGAATTAACAAACAAACAAAAATTGCTAGGGAACGGCAACGAAAACAGCATGCAGTAATCTGGAAAACTTAAGCAACTTTTACGATAAAATGACCTTTTGGGGTCATTGGAAGGATTTGTTCCCGCCGCCAACATAATATAATACTCTCGTTTCGCGAGAGTATTATACGCACTGTTTCGCGTCGCGGTCATGCCTTATGGGGAGGACGTCAACGGCCCCCCTCGAGACGGCGCTGGTTAACGTTGTGTTGCAGGTGTTGCAGTGACGTGCTGTGGGTCGGTCATCCTCTACTGGAAACTGGGTTAGTTTTGTGCAAACAGTTATAATAATCATGAGGATGACCTCATTTTGTCAGCGAGATTGATTTTATGTTTTCCATGTGCCTATCGTTGGTTTGATTGCGTGGGTGTGACTGGATTTGTGTTCCGTTTAGCTGTGTTGTGTCCATGTGTTCTGTTGATGTTGGCCAACGCGGCGTTGTAGGAGTGCTTTGCAATCTACTGGGTATTGCACGCTAGAGTAGGTGTTCAGTAGTAAGGGTTGCTTTGCGAGCCGGTCTGCTTCTTCGTTGTGGGAAAAGGTTGTGGTAAAAGGTAGGTTTGATGTGGGAAAAGGTTGTGGGAAAAGGTAGGTTTGATGTGGGAAAAGGTATGCCGAATTTCGGCACTCCATCTTGCGCCGTTCTTTTCACTACCCGCGAAAAGCCCGGGGAGGGGTTGAAGACGCCGCCCCCCCCCCCCCCAGACGCTGCGGGTTAAGATTGCCAACAATTTCTAATGCGTGGTGACGATGTTCTCGTGGTTCTTCGAAGCATGCCTCGGTAGTGCTTCTGAACGTCTTCTGATAAATTGAACAAATAATTTTTCGTTGCATTGCTATTGTATATTTTTTCCTTAAATCCATAAACACACCAATCATTTAGCACGGATTTGAATGCTGAATTTGTTATGATGGCTA
Organism: Imbricaverruca yamaguchii; assembly: GCA_034440575.1. Taxonomy (NCBI): domain Eukaryota; kingdom Metazoa; phylum Arthropoda; class Thecostraca; family Neoverrucidae; genus Imbricaverruca; species Imbricaverruca yamaguchii. Next base: position 20,715 of record JAOTOL010001458.1, on the reverse strand, counting down.
CATGTTGTTTATTTTCTTGCTATTTTTATGGTGTTTTATCGATGGGAATTTCAAGTAACATATATGATTATTATGAAAACAATACTAAGATTTGATACAATGCGAAGCAAACAGGAAAAATATATTCGGCACTTGGTGGATTCTCCACATTCGTTAACATTTTTCGATCAACTATTTCCTGATTATTTTGTCCACGGATAGGATAGGATTGTGGTAAGCTTGAACAAGGAATATAATATTTATATTTTCAGGATAGGAAAATAAAATGGCCCGTATCCTGTGAGAACTTGGCATTTGAGGGTAACCTAAGCTGATGGGTCCAAGGCTGAGCCTCCAACTGGTCTTGCCTTCCTACGCCCCCAAGGTTTGATGGACCTAAAGTGGAAGAGTTCTTACTTGTGACAAACAAGTGTCAAATACAGTTGTATTCACAACGTTTCTCATACAGTATGATAGCCGTGACCAAGATGCACGTCAGTTATGTTCGACCTATGGTAATCTGGTGTGATGGTAGTAGTGATCCACCGCGATCTACTGCGCCAATTTTGTTCAAACACGAAGGTACAAACATGTGGAAGCTTTTGGCTACCAGCCTCTGCTAAAACATCGACATCAGATTAGCGAAAGAGCGGTGATGTTTTACTAAAATATTATGCATGTTTTATAAAAACATAAGCAGGGACCGATTCCGTGATAAGACGACCCATTGGAATCTGGCTAAACTGAAACGATGTGTTGGGAATGTCTTGTGCAGCGAAAAGAAAGGTATTGTATGAATATAGGTATAGTTGGTAAGGCATTGTGTAAAGGGAAGGCATAGTGTAGTAATTGCTTCCTGGCTGTACATATGACTGACCGTTAAGCTATGCTGTGTTCTTTTCTTCATGATTGCTGCCGATTCACGATTGCTCATGATGCCTCAGCTTCGTCCCGATGGAAGAGCTCGAACGGGAAAATCTAACTTGTGTTGGATTATCGGGCACAAAATAGAACTTCATTAATCCGTAGTGAATGTGTGGAGGTGCCATTCGGTAACGCTTTCGCCAGGTGTGTATCACTGGCAGTAGTATTAAGCAGTTTTGTGATGAATTAGATGCGAAATGATTGAGCGTCAGTGAAACGTTCGATTATGTCACAATATTACATACACAATAGATATAACATGGTCGATGGAATGCACGAGATATATTGACCGGAGTCGGACTAATCTTGGCTTTGATACCTGAGTTGAGCGTTCGAAAACTAAGCAGCGTGAAAAGACACCGCAGCATTTACTACAGCCAAACACGCTGAACCGGAGTAATGCAGCACCAATCAACCACACCATGAAAACATGCGCGCCGTAAGTGTGTTCTCCACACCAGGTTTATTATCACGCCGCGCACCCATCAGCCGTAATTGCTTTCCCCGTGTTGTCATTTGTACCCTTAGCACAACCTTGAAATACCAGGACAACGACGAACCGGTGCAGGAAATGTTTCCAACAAACTGGTCCAGAATACGTCACCATCAGACAACACCTGACTTTTTATTGCTGAGGTTCTGGCAAAACCGAACTTGCACAAAACCGTGCCAAGCCTGAATGGCAGCGCAATTACCAGGGATGGCACGCTGTACCTAGAGCACGTCATCGCTATTGCGGAGACTGTAGAGGAACCCGATCTCGACAGTCGTATCGACCTCACCGAGGACGTTGGCCTGACGCCCCATCGACTACACCCGAGGACCCGCTGGAACAAGCGACGTTGCCTCACTTGACTTGAACCGATAGTGGGAAGCTGCAGCAGCTGTTGGTTGCACACTCTGACATACTTGCCGCCCCTGATACGGACCCGGGCACGACTGACGTCATCCTCATAAACATAGACACCGGAGACAGCCATCCGATCCGCCAGATAGCCTATAGAACGAAGTTTTCCAAAACATGTATATTGGGGATCAATTTAAAGTCATGCTAGAGGCAAGCATTATCGAGGATTCGGACATGTCTTGTTGCTTGTTGCTCCTTCTTGTTTTGCTTCAGGAACTGTCTCAGCTGTGTCGATTTTCCATAAGCGAATTCCAGGGAGCATTCGATGTGTGTAATGACTTTTCCGTCCTAGTGGAAGCTTCCTTTTCCGTCTTGGTGGATGCCTCCTTTTCCGTGCTGGTGGAAGCCTCCTTTTCCGTCCTGGGGGAAGCCTCCTTTTCCGTCCCGGTTGAAGCCTCCTTTTCCGTTCTGGTGGAAGCCTCCGTTTCCGTCCTGGTGGAAGCCTCCTTTTCCGTCCTGGTGGAAGCCTCCTTTCCCGTCCTGGTGGAAGCCTCCTTTTCCGCCCTGGGGAACACTCCTTTTCCATCCTGGGGGAAGCCTCCTTTTCCGTCCTGGGGCAAGCCTCCTTTTCCGTCCTGGTGGAAGCCTCCTTTTCAGTCCTCGTGGAAGCCTCCTTTTCCGTCATGGGGGAAGCCTCCTTTTCCGTACTGGGGAAGCCTCCTTTTCCGTCCTGGGGAAGCTTCCTTTTCCGTCCTGTGGGAAGCGTCCTCGTCCTGGAGGGGGCCTCCTCGTCCTGGTGGCCTCCTCGTCCTGGGGGCCTCCTTCTCGTCCTGGGGGCCTCCTTCTCGTCCTGGGGGACTCCTTCTCGTCCTGGGGGCCTCCTCGTCCTGGGGGCCTCCTTCTTTGTGTGTGTGTGTTTGTGTGTGTGTGCCTGTGCACACGCCACAGTGAACCTGTGTGTGTACGTGCATGACATGTGCACATCTGGCCTGGGTGTGTGTGTGCACGACATCTGGCGTGGATGTGTGTGTGCACGACATCCGGCCTGGATGTGTGTGTGCACGACATCTGGCCTGGATGTTTCTGTGCACGAAATCTGGCCTGGATGTGTGTGTGTGCACAACATCTCGCCTTGATATGTGTGCATCACAGTCAACCTGGGTGTGTGTGTGCTCGACATCTGGCCTCAATGCGTGTGTGCACGACGTCTGGCCTGGATGTGTGTGTGCACGACATCTGGCCTGGGTGTGTGTGTGCACGACATCTGGCCTGGATGTGTGCGTGCACGACATCTGACCTGGACGCGTGTGTGCACGACATCTGGCCTGGATGTGTGTGTGCAAGACATCTGGCCTGGAGGTGTGTGCATGACGTCTGGCCTGGGTGCATGACGTCTGGCCCCCTCCCAAGGACGAGGAGGCTTTCTCCAGGACGGAAAAGGAGACTTCCCCCAGGACGGAAAAGT
>JAOTOL010001458.1:0-12500 GCA_034440575.1 Imbricaverruca yamaguchii | reverse complement strand
CGTCCTTGGGAGGGGGCCAGACGTCATGCACCCAGGCCAGACGTCATGCACACACCTCCAGGCCAGATGTCTTGCACACACACATCCAGGCCAGATGTCGTGCACACACGCGTCCAGGTCAGATGTCGTGCACGCACACATCCAGGCCAGATGTCGTGCACACACACACCCAGGCCAGATGTCGTGCACACACACATCCAGGCCAGACGTCGTGCACACACGCATTGAGGCCAGATGTCGAGCACACACACACCCAGGTTGACTGTGATGCACACATATCAAGGCGAGATGTTGTGCACACACACACATCCAGGCCAGATTTCGTGCACAGAAACATCCAGGCCAGATGTCGTGCACACACACATCCAGGCCGGATGTCGTGCACACACACATCCACGCCAGATGTCGTGCACACACACACCCAGGCCAGATGTGCACATGTCATGCACGTACACACACAGGTTCACTGTGGCGTGTGCACAGGCACACACACACAAACACACACACACAAAGAAGGAGGCCCCCAGGACGAGGAGGCCCCCAGGACGAGAAGGAGTCCCCCAGGACGAGAAGGAGGCCCCCAGGACGAGAAGGAGGCCCCCAGGACGAGGAGGCCACCAGGACGAGGAGGCCCCCTCCAGGACGAGGACGCTTCCCACAGGACGGAAAAGGAAGCTTCCCCAGGACGGAAAAGGAGGCTTCCCCAGTACGGAAAAGGAGGCTTCCCCCATGACGGAAAAGGAGGCTTCCACGAGGACTGAAAAGGAGGCTTCCACCAGGACGGAAAAGGAGGCTTGCCCCAGGACGGAAAAGGAGGCTTCCCCAGGATGGAAAAGAGGTTCCCCAGGGCGGAAAAGGAGGCTTCCACCAGGACGGAAAAGGAGGCTTCCACCAGGACGGAAACGGAGGCTTCCACCAGAACGGAAAAGGAGGCTTCCAACCGGACGGAAAAGGAGGCTTCCCCCAGGACGGAAAAGGAGGCTTCCACCAGCACGGAAAAGGAGGCATCCACCAAGACGGAAAAGGAAGCTTCCACTAGGACGGAAAAGTCATTACACACATCGAATGCTCCCTGGAATTCGCTTATGGAAAATCGACACAGCTGAGACAGTTCCTGAAGCAAAACAATCGAAGGAGCAACCCTAAGCAACAACGACTATCTCGTCCTGGACCCTCTGTAAGCCTACCGGTCTGTGAGCCCTTCGTAAGTCTGCCGGTCTGTGAGCCTTTCGTAAGTCTGCCGGTCTGTGAGCCCTTGTGTTTGCCTTCTGTAAGTGTGCCGGTCTGTGAGCCCTTCGTAAGTCTGCCCCAGGACGAGAAGGAGGCCCCCACGACGAGAAGAACTCCCCCAGGACGAGAAGGAGGCCCCCAGGACGGGAAGGAGGACCCCAGGACGAGAAGGAGGCCCCCCAGGACGAGAGGTAGTACCCCAGGACGGGAAGGAGGCCCCCAGGAGGAGGAGGCCCCCAGGACGAGGATGCCACCAGGACGAGGAGCCCCCCCCCCAAGGTCGAGGAGGCTTCTCCCAGGACGGAAAAGGAGGCTTCCACCAGGACGGAAAAGGAGGCTTCCACCAGGACGGAAAAGGAGGCTTCCACCAGGACGGAAAAGAGGCTTCCAGAAGGACGGAAAAGGAGTCTTCCACCAGGACGGAAAAGTCATTACACATATCGAATGGTTCCTCGAATTCGCCTATGGAAAATCTGCACAGCTGAGACAGTCCCTGAAGCAAACAATGTTTCCCCGAAAGTTAATTCCCCCATCCCTATCCAACATCCGACTGGTCGGCGCTCGGAGACGGCCAGCCTGGCCGGCGATTGGCTGATCTCAGGTCACGTGTTGGAAGGCGTGTCGTGGCGGCAGGCCGAGGTTCCGTCCGTTCTGACCCGGCCGCTGACCGCAAACTGTAGAGGTGTCGGCCGCCAGGTCAATGGAGTAGCTGCCGTCCTGTGATCCGTCCGTGAGCCTGCCGGTCTGTGAGCCCTTCGGATGTCTGCCGGTCTGTGAACCCTCTGTAAGCCTGCCGGTCTGTGAGCCCTTCGTAAGTGTGCCGGTCTGTGAGCCCTTGGTAAGTCTGCCCCAGGACGAGAAGGAGGCCCCCAGGACGAGAAGGAGGCCCCCAGGACGAGGAGGCCCCATGGACGCGGAGGCCCCCAGGACGAGGAGGGTTCCCCCAGGACGAGGAAGAGGCCCCCAGGACGAGAAGCAGGCCCCCAGGACGAGAAGGAGGCCCCCAGGACAAGGAGGCCCCCCAGGAAGAGAAGGTGGCCACCAGGACGAGAAGGAGGACCTCGGGACGAGAATGAGGCCCCCAAGACCAGGAGGCCCCATGGACGAGGAGGCCCCAGGACGAGGAGGCTACCCCCAGGACGAGGAGGAGGCCCCAGGACGAGAAGCAGGCCCCCAGGCCGAGAAGGAGGCCCCCAGGACAAGGACGCCCCCAGGACGAGAAGGAGGCCCCCAGGACGACAATGAGGCCCCCAGGACGAGGAGGCTTCCCCCAGGACGAGGAGGAGGCCCCAGGACGAGAAGCAGGCCCCAAGGCCGAGAAGGAGGCCCCCGGGACGAGAATGTGGCCCCCAAGACGAGGAGGCCCCATGGACGAGGTGGCCCCAGGACGAGGAGGCTTCCCCCAGGAGGAGGAGGAGTCCCCAGGACGAGAAGGAGGCCCCAGGACGAGAAGGAGGCCCCCAGGACGAGAAGGATGACCCCAGGACGACAAGGAGGCACCCACGACGAGAAGTAGGCCCCCAGGACGAGAAGGAGGCCCCCAGGACGACAATGAGGCCCCCAGGACGAGGAGGCCCCATGGACGAGGAGGCCCCCAGGACGAGGAGGTTTCCCCCAGGACGAGGAGGAGGCCCCCAGGACGAGAAGCAGGCCCCCAGGACGAGAAGGACGCCTCCAGGACAAGGAGGCCCCAGGACGAGAAGGTGGCCCCCAGGACGAGAAGGAGGCCCCCGGGACGAGAATTAGGCCACCAGGACTAGAAGGAGGCCCCAAGGACGATGAGGCTTTCCCCAGGACGGAAAAGGATGCTTCCCCCTGGACGGAAAAGGAGGCTTACACCAGGACGGAAAAGGAGGCTTCCCCCAGGACGGAAAATGAGGCTTCCCCCCAAGACGGAAAAGGAGTCTTCCCCAACGACGGAAAAGGTGGCTTCCCCCAGGACGGAATAGGAGGCTTCCCCCAGGACCGAAAAGGAGGCTTCCCCAGGAAGGAAAGTAGCCCACCCCCAGGACGGAAAAGGAGGCATCCCCCAGGACGGAAAAGGAGGCTTCACGCAGGACGGAAAAGCTGGCTTCCCCCCAGGACGGAAAGGAGGCTTCCCCCAAGACGGAAAAGGAGGCTTCCCCCCTACCCAGGACGGAAAAGGAGGCTTCCCCTGGACGGAAAACGAGGCTTCCCCCCAGGACGGAAAAGGAGACTTCCCCCAAGACGGAAATAGAGGCTTCCCCCAGGACGAAAAAGGAGGCTTCCCCCAGGACGGAAACTGAGGCTTCACGCAGGATGGACAAGGAGGCTTCCCCCAGGACGGAAAGGAGGCTTCCCCCATGACGGAAAACGAGGCTTCTCCCCAGGACGGGAAAGGAGGCTTCCACCAGGACGGAAAAGGAGGCTTTCCCAGGACGGAAAGGTTGCTTCGCCCCAGGACGGAAAAGTAGGCTTCCCCGGGACGGAAAAGGAGGCTTCCCCCAGGACGGAAAAGGAGGCTTCACGCAGGACGGAAAAGGAGGCTTCCCCCCAGGACGGAAAGGAGGCTTCCCCCATGACGGAAAACGAGGCTTCCCCCCAGGACGGAAAAGGAGGCTTCCACCAGGACGGGAAAGGTGGCTTCCACCAGGACGGAAAAGAAGGCTTCCACCAGGATGGGAATGTTATTACACACATGGAGTGCTCCCTGGAATTCGCTGATGGAAAATCGACACAGCTGTGACAGCACCTGAAGCAAAACAATGATTCCCCGAACGTTAATTCCCCCATCCCTATCCAATATCCGACTGGTTAGCGCTTGGAGACGGCCAGCCTGGCCGGCGATTGGCTGATCTCAGCTCACGTGTTGGAAGGCGTGTCATGGCGGCCGGGCAAGGATCCGTCCGTGCTGACCCAGCCGCTGACTACCAATTATAGTGGTCTCGGTCGCCGGGCCAATGGAGTAGCTGCCGTCCTGTGATCCCTCCGTGAGCCTGCCGGTCTGTCAGCCCTTCGTAAGTCTGCCGGTCCGTGAGCCCTTCGTACGTCTCCCGGTCTGTGAGCCCTTCGTAAGTCTGCCGGTCTGTGAGCCTTTCGTAAGTCTGCCGGTCTGTGAGCCTTTCGTAAGTTGGCCGGTCTGTGACCCCTTCGTAAGTCTGCCTGTCTGTGAGCCCTTCGTATGTCTGCCCCAGGACGAGAAGTAGGCCCCCAGGACGAGAAGGAGCCCCCAGGACAAGAAGGAGGCCCCCAGGACGAGGAGGCCCCATGGACAGGGCCCCCAGGACGAGGAGGTTTCCCCAGGACGAGGAGGAGGCCCCCAGGACGAGAAGCAGGCCCCCAGGACGAGAAGGACGCCTCCAGGACAAGGAGGCCCCAGGACGAGAAGGTGGCCCCCAGGACGAGAAGGAAGCCCCCGGGACGAGAATGGGGCCCCCAAGACGAGGAGGCCCCATGGACGAAGTGGCCCCAGGACGAGGAGGCTTTCCCCAGGATGAGGAGGAGGCCCCAGGACGAGAAGCTAGCCACCAGGCCGAGAAGGAGGCCCCCAGGACAAGGAGGGCCCCAGGACAAGGAGGCCCCCAGGTCGAGGAGGCCCCCAGGACGAGAAGGAGGCCCCCAGGACGAGAAGTAGGCCCAAGGACGAGAAGGAGGCCCCCATTACGAGAAGGAGTCCCCCAGGACGAGGAGGCCACCAGGACGAGGAGGCCCCCTCCAGGACGAGGACGCTTCACACAGGACGGAAAAGGAAGCTTCCCCAGTACGGAAAAGGAGGCTTCCCCAGTACGGAAAAGGAGGCTTCCCCCAGGACGGAAAAGGAGGCTTCCACGAGGACTGAAAAGGAGGCTTCCACCAGGACGGAAAAGGAGGCTTGCCCCAGGAAGGAAAAGGAGGCTTCCCCCAGGATGGAAAAAGAGTCTTCCCCAGGGCGGAAAAGGAGGCTTCCACCAGGACGGAAAAGGAGGCTTCCACCAGGACGGAAACGGAGGCTTCCACCAGAACGGAAAAGGAGGCTTCCACCGGGACGGAAAAGGAGGCTTCCCCCAGGACGGAAAAGGAGGCTTCCACCAGCACGGAAAAGGAGGCATCCACCAAGACGGAAAAGGAAGCTTCCACTAGGACGGAAGAGTCATTACACACATCGAATGCTCCCTGGAATTCGCTTATGGAAAATCGACACAGCTGAGACAGTCCCTGAAGCAAAACAAGAAGGAGCAACAAGCAACAAGACATCTCGTCCTGGACCCTCTGTAAGCCTACCGGTCTGTGAGCCCTTCGTAAGTCTGCCGGTCTGTGAGCCTTTCGTAAGTCTGCCGGTCTGTGAGCTCTTCCTAAGTGTGCCGGTCTGTGAGCCCTTCGTAGTCTGCCCCAGGACGAGAAGGAGGCCCCCCACGACGAGAAGAACTCCCCCAGGACGAGAAGGAGGCCCCCCAGGACGGGAAGGAGGCCCCCAGGACGAGAAGGAGGCCCCAGGACGAGAGGTAGTACCCCAGGACGGGAAGGAGGGCCCCAGGAGGAGGAGGCCCCCAGGACGAGGATGCCACCAGGACGAGGAGCCCCCCCCAAGGTCGAGGAGGCTTCTCCCAGGACGGAAAAGGAGGCTTCCACCAGGACGGAAAAGGAGGCTTCCACCAGGACGGAAAAGGTGGCTTCCCCCAGGACGGAAGAGGAGCCCCTCCACCCCACCCCAGGACGGAAAAGGAGGCTTCTCCCAGGACGGAAAAGGAGGCTTCCACCAGGACGGAAAAGGAGGATTCCACCAGGACGGAAAAGCAGGCTTCCACTAGCACGGAAAAGTCATTACACACATCGAATGCTCCTGGAATTCGGTTATGGAAAATCGACACAGCTGAGACAGTCCCTGAAGCAAAACAGTTATTCCCCGAACGTTAGTTCCCCCATCCGTATCCAACATCCGATTGGTCGGCGCTCGGAGACGGTCAGCCTGGCGGGCAATTGGCTGATCTCAGGTCACGTGTTGGAGGGCGTGTCGTGGCGGCCGGCCGAGGTTCCGCCGTGCTGACCCAGCCGCTGGCCGCCAACTGTAGGGGTGTCGGCCGCCGGGTCAATGGAGTAGCTGCCGTCCTGTGATCCCTCCGTGAGCCTACCGGTCTGTGAGCCCTTCGTAAGTCTGCTGGTCTGTGAGCCCTTAGTAAATTTGCCTGTCTGTGAACTCTCTGTAAGCCTGCCGGTCTGTGAGCCCTTCGTTTAGTCTGCCCCAGGACGAGAAGGAGGCCCCCAGGAAGAGAAGTAGGACCACAGGACGAGAAGGAGGCCCCCGGGAAGAGGAGGAGGCCCCCAGGACGAGAAGGAGGCCCCCAGGACGAGGAGGCCCCCAGGACGAGGAGGCCCCCTCCAGGACGAGGACGCTTCCTCCAGGACGGAAAAGGAAGCTTCCCCAGGGCGGAAAAGGAGGCTTCCCCAGGACGGAAAAGGAGGCTTCCCCTCAGGACGGAAAAGGTGCCCCCCCCCAGGACGGAAAAGGATGCTTCCCCCAGGACGGAAAGTGAGGCTTGCCCAAGGACGGAAATGGAGGCTGGCACCAGGATGGGAAAGGAGACTACCACCAGGACGGAAAAGGAGGCTTCCACCAGGACGGAAAAGGAGGCTTCCACCAGGACGGAAAAGAGGCTTCCAGAAGGACGGAAAAGGAGTCTTCCACCAGGACGGAAAAGTCATTACACATATCGAATGGTCCCTGGAATTCGCATATGGAAAATCTGCACAGCTGAGACAGTCCCTGAAGCAAATCAATGATTCCCCGAAAGTTAATTCCCCCATCCCTACCCAACATCCGACTGGCCGGCGCTCGGAGACGGCCAGCCTTGCCGGCGATTGGCTGATCTCAGGTCACGTGTTGGAAGGCGTGTCGTGGCGGCAGGCCGAGGTTCCGTCCGAGCTGACCCAGCCGCTGGCCGCCAACTGTAGGGGTGTCGGCCGCCGGGTCAATGGAGTAGCTGCCGTCCTGTGATCCCTCCGTGAGCCTGCCGGTCTGTGAGCCCTTGGTAAGTCTGCCGGTCTGTGTGCCCTTCGTACGTCTGCCAGTCGGTGAGCCCTTAGTAAGTCTGCCCCATTACGAGAAGGAGGCCCCCAGGACGGCAAGGAGGCACCCAGAACGAGAAGGTGGCCCCCAGGACGAGAAGGAGGCCCCCAGGACGAGAAGTTGAACCCCAGGACGAGAAGGAGGCCCCCAGGACGAGAAGGAGGCCCCAGGACGAGAAGGAGGCCCCCAGGACGAGAAGGAGTCCCCCAGGACGAGAAGGAGGCCCCCAGGCCGAGAAGGAGGCCACCAGGACGAGAAGGAGGCCCCCAGGACGAGAAGGAGGCCCCCAGGACGAGAAGGAGGCCCCCAGGACGAGAAGGAGGCCCCCAGGACGAGAAGGAGGACCCCAGGACGAGGACGAGGCCCCCAGGACGAGAAGGATGCCCCCAGGACGTGAAGGAGTCCCCCAGGACGAGAAGGAGGCCCCCAGGACGAGGAGGCCCCCAGGACGAGAAGGACGCCCCCAGGATGAGGAGGCCCCCAAGACGAGGATGCCCCCAGGACGAGGAGGTCCCTCCCAAGGACGAGGAGGCTTCCCCCAGGACGGAATAGGAGGCTTCCCCAGGACGGAAATGAGGCTTCGCCAGAGGACGGAAAAGGAGGCTTCCCCCAGGACGGAAATGGAGGTTTACCCAGGACGGAAAAGGAGGCTTCCCCCCAGGACGGAATAGGAGGCTTCCACCAGGACGGAAATGGAGGCTTCCACCAGCACGGAAAAGGAGGCTTCCCCCAGCACGGAAAAGGAGGATTCCCCCAGGACGGAAAAGGAGGCTTCCCCCAGGACGGAAAAGAAGGCTTCCACAGGACGGAAAAGGAGGCTTCCACCAGGACGGAAAAGGAGGCTTCCACCAGGACTGAAAAGTATGCTTCCCCCAGGACGGAAAAAGAGGCTTCCCACCAGGACGGAAAAGGAGCCCCCCCCCCCCCGGAAAAAGTACAGAGTATTACAGAGTACATAGTACAGAGTACAGAGTACTACAGGGTACATAGTACAGAGTACAGAGTACTACAGAGTACATAGTATAGAGTACAGAGTACTACAGAGTACATAGTACAGAGTACAGAGTACTACAGAGTACATAGTACAGAGTACAGAGTACTACAGAGTACATAGTACAGAATACACAGTACTACAGAGTACATAGTATAGAGTACAGAGTACTACAGAATACATAGTACAGAGTGCAGAGTACTACAGAGTACATAGTACAGAGTACAGAGTACATAGTACAGAGTACAGAGTACTACAGAGTACATAGTACAGAGTATAGAGTTCTACAGAGTACATAGTACAGAATACAGAGTACTTCAGTGTACATAGTACAGAGTACAGAATACTACAGAGTACAGAGTACACAAGCAGAGTACAGAGACACAGGGTACAGACAGGACAACACAGACAGGACACAGGACAAGACAGAGACACAGAGACAGAGACAGAACAAGACACAGAGACAAGACAGAGTACACAGAGTCCATAGCAGAACACGAGACATAGACAGAGTACACAGGACAAGACAGAGTACAGACGACAGACAGAGCGCAGAGACAGGACAGAACAGAGTACACAGAGACATAGTACAGAGTACAGACACAGAGTACATAGTACAGAGTACAGAGTACTACAGGGTACAGAATACTACAGAGTACATAGTACAGAGTACTACAGCGTACAGAGTACAGAGTACAGAGTACTACAGAGTACATAGTACAGAGTACTACCGAGTACATAGTATAGAGTACTACAGAGTACATAGTACAGAGTACTACAGAGTACATAGTACAGTGTACAGTGTACATAGTACAGAGTACAGAGTACTGCAGAGTACATGGTACAGAGTACAGAGTACTACAGAGTACAGAGTACTACAGAGTACATAGTACTACAGAGTACTACAGAGTACACAGTACTACTGAGTACAGAGTACTACAGTGTACAGAGTACTACAGAGTACATAGTACAGAGTACAGAGTACTACAGAGTACATAGTACAGAGTACAGAGTATTACAGAGTACATTGGACAGAGTACAGAGTACTGCAGATTACATAGTACAGAGTACAGTGTACTACATAGTACATAGTACAAAGTACAGAGTATTAGAGAGTACATAGTACAGAGTACAGAGTACATAGTGCAGAGTACAGAGTACTGCAGAGTACATGGTACAGAGTACAGAGTACTACAGAGTACATAGTACAGAGTACAGAGTACTACAGAGTACATAGTATAGAGTACAGAGTACTACAGACTACAGAGTACTACAGAGTACTAGTACAGAGTACTACAGAGTACAGAGTACAGAATACAGAGTACTACAGAGTACATAGAAAGAGTACACAGAGTAAGAACTACAGAGTACATAGTACAGAGTACACAGAGTACATAGTACAGAGTACAGACAGACAGAGTACAGAGTACCAGAGTACATGGACAGAGTACAGAGTACTACAGAGTACATAGTACAGAGTACACACAGAGACAAGTACGAGTAACAGGTACTACAGGGTACAGAAACTACAGAGTACATAGTACAGAGTACTACAGCGTACAGAGACAGAGTACAGAGTACTACAGAGTACATAGTACAGAGTACTACCGAGTACAAGTATAAGTACTACAGAGTACAAGTACAGAGTACTACAGAGTACAGTACAGGTACAGTGTACATAGTACAGAGTACAGAGTACGCAGAGTACAGACAGAGTACAGAGTACTACAGAGTACAGAGTACACAGAGTACAAGTACACAGAGTACACAGAGTACAAGACACGAACAGAGACACAGACAGAGTACACAGAGACAAGTACAGAGTACAGAGTACTACAGAGACATAGTACAGAGACAGAGTATTACAGAGTACATACAGAGTACAGAGTACGCAGATTACATAGTACAGAGTACAGAGTACACAAGTACATAGTACAGACAGAGTACAAGGACAAGTACAGAACAGAGTACAACAGAGACAGAGTACGCAAGACAGGACAGACAGAGTACTACAGAGTACATAGTACAGGCACAGAGTACTACAGAGTACAAGCAAGAGTACAGAGTACTACAGACTACAGAGTACTACAGAGTACTACAGAGTACGGAGTACTACAGAGTACTACAGAATACAGAGTACTACAGAGTACTACAGAATACAGAGTACTACAGAGTACTACACAGAGTACATAGTACAGAGTACTACAGAGTACATAGTACAGAGTACTACAGAGTACATAGTACATATTACTACAGAGTACATAGTACAGAGTACTACAGAGTACATAGTACAGAGTACTACAGCGTACAGACTACAGAGTACAGAGTACTACAGAGTACATAGTACAGAGTACTACATAGTACAGAGTACAGAGTACAGTGCACTACAGAGTACATAGTACAGAGTACTACAGAGTAAAGATTACTACAGAGTACAGAGTATTACAGGGTACAGAGTACTACAGAGTACTACAGAGTACAAAGTACTACAGAGTACTACATAGTACAGAGTCCTACAGAGTGCTACAGAGTACAACAGAGTGCAGAGTACTACAGAGTACTATAGAGTACAGAGTACTACAGAGTACTACAGAGTTCAGAGTACCACAGAGTACTACAGAGTACAGAGTACTACAGAGTACTACAGAGTACAGAGTACTACAGAGTACTACAGAGTACTGCAGAGTACAGAGTACTACAGAGTACTACAGAGTACAGAGTACTACCGAATACTACAGAGTACAGAGTACTACAGAGTACTACAGTGTACAGAGTACTACAGAGTACTACAGAGTACAGAGTACTACAGAGTACTACAGAGTACTACAAAGTAAATAGTACAGAGTACAGAGTACTACAGAGTACATAGTACAGAGTACAGAGTACTACAGAGTACATAGTACAGAGTACAGAGTACTACAGAGTACATAGTACAGTCTACAGAGTACTACAGAGTACATAGTACAGAGTACAGGGTACTACAGAGTACATAATACAGAGTACAGAGTACTACAGAGTACATAGTACAGGGTACAGAGTACTACAGAGTGCATAGTACAGAGAACAGAGTATTACCGAGTACATAGGACAGAGTACAGAGTACTACAGAGGCAAGCCTCACTTTCCGTCCTGGGGGAAGCATCCTTTTCCGTCCTGGGGGGGGGGCACCTTTTCCGTCCTGAGGGGAAGCCTCCTTTTCCGTCCTGGGGAAGCCTCCTTTTCCGCCCCGGGGAAGCTTCCTTTTCCGTCCTGGAGGAAGCGTCCTCGTCCTGGAGGGGGCCTCCTCGTCCTGGGGGCCTCCTCGTCCTGGGGGCCTCTTTCTCGTCCTGGGGGCCTCCTCCTCTTCCCGAGGGAAGCCTGCTCGTCCTGGGGGCCTCCTTCTCCTCCTGGGGCAGACTAAACGAAGGGCTCACAGACCGGCAGGCTTACAGAGAGTTCACAGACAGGCAAATTTACCAAGGGCTCACAGACCAGCAGACTTACGAAGGGCTCACAGACCGGTAGGCTCACGGAGGGATCACAGGACGGCAGCTACTCCATTGACCCGGCGGCCGACACCCCTACAGTTGGCGGCCAGCGGCTGGGTCAGCACGGCGGAACCTCGGCCGGCCGCCACGACACGCCCTCCAACACGTGACCTGAGATCAGCCAATTGCCCGCCAGGCTGACCGTCTCCGAGCGCCGACCAATCGGATGTTGGATACGGATGGGGGAACTAACGTTCGGGGAATAACTGTTTTGCTTCAGGGACTGTCTCAGCTGTGTCGATTTTCCATAACCCAATTCCAGGAGCATTCGATGTGTGTAATGACTTTTCCGTGCTAGTGGAAGCCTCCTTTTCCGTCCTGGTGGAATCCTCCTTTTCCGTCCTGGTGGAAGCCTCCTTTTCCGTCCTGGGAGAAGCCTCCTTTTCCGTCCTGGGGTGGGGTGGAGGGGCTCCTCTTCCGTCCTGGGGGAAGCCACCTTTTCCGTCCTGGTGGAAGCCTCCTTTTCCGTCCTGGTGGAAGCCTCCTTTTCCGTCCTGGGAGAAGCCTCCTCGACCTTGGGGGTGGGGGCTCCTCGTCCTGGTGGCATCCTCGTCCTGGGGGCCTCCTCCTCCTGGGGCCCTCCTTCCCGTCCTGGGGTACTACCTCTCGTCCTGGGGCCTCCTTCTCGTCCTGGGGGCCTCCTTCCCGTCCTGGGGGCCTCCTTCTCGTCCTGGGGGAGTTCTTCTCGTCGTGGGGGCCTCCTTCTCGTCCTGGGGCAGACTACGAAGGGCTCACAGACCGGCACACT
>JAOTOL010001457.1:955000-1119457 GCA_034440575.1 Imbricaverruca yamaguchii | reverse complement strand
TGTGTGTGTGTGTGTGTGTGTGTGTGTGTGTGTGTGTGTGTGTGTGTGTGTGTGTGTGTGTGTGTGTGTGTGTGTGTGTGCACATTGGTGCCGTCCGGGGCGGACGGCGGTGCGCCCGGTGCACCGGCCTCTCGAGGCTGCGCCGATCACCACTCGAGCACGGTGTGCCGACCCGGCCGGACACCTGCCGGCGGACGTCCCCCCCCCCCCCCCGGCCGGCCGGCATCAGAGTCGCGGCACGGCCCGCAGCTCGGTTTGCATAGGCAAATCGGAAGCGCTGGTCGAGTCGACGGTGTTTCACCGGATGCACTTGAGCACTAGCGGCGTCTTCACGCTTGCTTCTCAAGTGTCTGTGAAGTAAGTGGCAGAGGGCGGACCCGCTGCAGTACGGGTGTCACTGCTACGGGTCAGCAGCTGTGACGCGAACTGCATGCTGCGTCTACAGCAGCACACAGTACGGGACCCAGACTTTATCGGGCGGATGTGCACCTTCACAAGCGAACTCAACCATGTCCTGCCGACTGTCATGGTCGCACTGACTGCGGTATTTAGCAAGACATGTCAGACAGAGGTCATCACGTACTCATCTGCTTTTGACAATATTTGTAACTACTCGCCCGATCTTAATTTATATTACAAATGATACCTAGGATCAGCAACCAATGAACTGCCCATTTGGCCGGCCTCGTATTACGAGTACCAATTATTGGAAGAGACGTTAGCCAAGCTACAACCTGCTGCAAACGATAGGGAGCACATACAAATCTGGATTGAGGCTTTTGAAGATAAAGTGGCCGGTGCGTTAGCGATTCCACAGCTTGCCTCTTCAGGCTATACGTGCATCGCATGAATCATATGGCTTAAATAAGCTCAAGTCGCATCGTTCTGCTAATGGGGTAAATGACACACTTTCGCAAAGGATACACTTCGGTAAAGGACATTCCTTAATAAAGGACACACTTGGGTGATGGACACATTTTGGTACAGGACACACATTTGTACAGCACATACTTTGGTACAGAACACACTTTGGTAAATGGCACACTTTGGTAAATGACACACTTTGTTACAGAACATGCCTTGGTAAAGGACATATTTCGGTAAAGGACACACTTTGGTAGAGGACACACTTTGGCCAGGAAGACGCCTAGGCAAAGGACACACTTTGGTACGTAACGGACTTTAGTAAAGGACATACTTTGGTAAATGACACACATTGGTAAGGAACACACATTGTTTAAGGACACACTTTGATACAGGACATACCTTGGTTAAGAACACACTTTGGTACAGGACACACTTTTGCAGAGGACACATTTTGGTATAGGAAACACTTTGGTACAGGACACAATTCGGTAAAGGACACACTTTGACAAAGGTTACAGTTTGAGGCCCAAGCTGCACAGATTGTCCAAAAATATACTTCTATCGTGTATCTATGTATCTATAATTTTACACGGATGCATGCATGCCTATCATATATTCATCATTGATTTTCATGGCTATTTTGAGCAGAAAGCATGCAAATGATATATCTTCAGGATCACTCGACAGAAAACAAAAACATTGCTTTTTGTAAAGAACATGCTTGTGGAAGTCCTTGGTTTTGACAACCTTCAGTCAGCCCGCACCAGGGCGCGAGCTGGCCGGTCATCCCCCCCCCCCCAATGGGTAGTGCAGTGGGCGGACATGTGGTGTACCATTCCTCGATCGATTTAGCCGCTTTTGTGCGTGGGCAGATCCGGAGGAAATTTTGAGCGAGTGGCGCCAGTCTGGAGCGGCGCCGTCGCAGTGGCGCCCGTCTGGAGGGGCGCCGTCGCAGTGGCGCCCGTATGGAGGGGCGCCGTCGCAGTGGCGCCCGTCTGGAGAGGCGCCGTCGCAGTGGCGCCCGTCTGGAGGGGCACCGTCGCAGTGGCGCCCGTCTGGAGGGGCGCCGTCGCAGTGGCGCCCGTCTTGAGGGGCGCCGTCGCAGTGGCGCCCGTCTGGAGGGGCACCGTCGCAGTGGCGCCCGTCTGGAGGGGCGCCGTCGCAGTGGCGCCCGTCTGGAGGGGCGCCGTCGCAGTGGCGCCCGTCTGGAGAGGCGCCGTCGCAGTGGCGCCCGTCTGGAGGGGCACCGTCGCAGTGGCGCCCGTCTGGAGGGGCGCCGTCGCAGTGGCGCCCGTCTGGAGGGGCGCCGTCGCAGTGGCGCCCGTATGGAGGGGCGCCGTCGCAGTGGCGCCCGTCTGGAGGGGCGCCGTCGCAGTGGCGCCCGTCTGGAGGGGCGCCGTCGCAGTGGCGCCCGTCTGGAGGGGCGCCGTCGCAGTGGCGCCCGTCTGGAGGGGCGCCGTCGCAGTGGCGCCCGTCTGGAGGGGCGCCACTGCGAAAGTCACGGGCCTTTGGTTGGTTGAACGGAGGGGGAGGGAGGAGGCACTCCATCATATTGAGAGAGCACCTTTTCCTCTCAAAAGGATAGTCTATTCGTCTGAGGAGGACAATTTTGGTTGAAGAATACGTTAGGGGGTGGGGGGATGCGCGCACGATTCGTCCATGAGTAGCGCCTTTCCAGATCATAATGGTGCGCTACTTTTCTAGGGGACCACGTACCCCCTATGCCTCTGTGTCCCTTGTTACTGTATACACTTCACCACCTGGGTATGTCAGTTTGCTGTCGTAAAATATTTTCTTAAGTAAACATATTTTGTATAAACCTCCAACATTCATTGTAAGTAATGATGCCGCTATTTATTAATTCAAGAGTTCTTGGAGAGGCTAGTATCATTAAAGATACTAGCCTGAGGTCAAGGCAGATAATTTGACGTTCGTAGCATGTTCAAACTCTTGATTAGCAGGGTGAAGGTACCGCAATGTTTCATTTCATGCAATGAAATATACAGAACATAGCATTAAGATGTTGACCTTACCTTGAATGCGTTAAATCCAGAAGTGGTGCAAAGTCCGAATGTAAAATGGATACGATATAGGTAAAAGTCGGTTTCTTTCAATTACCCTTCATAGGCTCTATGTGTTCACTCCCGGATTTAGGATTACCGTCCCCCCCCCCGCAACCCGTTCCACCATCTATGATTACATCAATATACGTAGATCCATCACTTCGGGACATGCCTCGTGCACACCACACCAATATGAATATTGTCATATTAAAGTATATCTGAACACAGCAGACAACAGAATGAAACAATTGTGTTGATAGACATAAGCAATTGTATATTTTATCCAAGGTAAGAACATTCATGCCGTCACTAGACATATGTTAACGCCTTATTTTCCATCATATCTTATTTTATTGGTTGTTGGAAACAAACGTATTGTTTTTTCGGCCTATACCGAACTGTTTGACCTTGGCGCGGTCTCGACTAACCACGCGAGGGTGAAAGCTCTATTTTCGCGTTTAAGAACTATATATATATATATATATATATATATATGGCACCTTTAACACAAAATGACCAAAAACCGAGGAGTTTCGGCAAAATAGGGAGGCGCCCTAAGTAGGTAGGCGGCAGTCTTCCGATGTTCGCTAAAACTGACCAGTAGTTAGGTGACCGAAACAACTAAATACAAGATTGACACGCAAAGGAATCGCCTACTCCATAGTCGAGCTATGACCCATCAGCATAAATACGAATGCTATCCTTGTATCCGCGGATCATTATCAATGCCGACATATGAAATTGGCCAGCGGTAGCGCAAGCCTCATTGCTGCCACACAGTGAAAGGTCAGCAATAACCTCGATTCGTTGCCATGGAGGCATGGCTGGAATACAACGCTGAGCTGTGCAGCCTGGCTCCTTTTTGTGTTTGCGAAGCGGATTGGCAATGTCATCAAATTTGTCCGGTCGCCAGGTGGGAGTCCCGGCAGCAGCTTCTCCGTACCCGATGGATACACCGTGTATTCATCTACTACGTCTGATACAGCTGTTCGTTCAGTTCTGCAGAACATCAAGCCGCACAAGGATTACTGATTTGATATATCAGCGGAAGAATAGTTCGCGAACGTGCTGAGGTCATGAAAGTTCTGCAAGCCATCACTCCTTCGAAGCGTGTTCCAAAGAATGAGGGAACGAGCAAATGCTGTGCCTGAAGAAAGGCAAGGGAAGTTCTCCTCTATGTTATATATCGATGTCACCCTTACTCATTTTAGGTAAGATATAAGGTGGAATCGTTTGCAACTCGTTTCCTCACATACAGCCGGTTCATGAGTGAAGCGACATGGATTTATGTCCGGCCGATCGTGTGCCTCATACTTGGGTGCGTTGCAAGAACCGACCTGGAACACCATATCCGCTGGTTCCCAAACAGACGTGGTATATGCATAATACAGCTCGGCTTTCTAGGATGTTAATCATCTCCGTTATCAATTGGAAAATTCGCATCATACGAGTATATCGGGAAAAACCATCGAATAGCTCGCTGCACATTTTTTTTGGCAAGGAAGCAGAGGGTTTTAACGTGCTTACCGTGGCTTTCGGGAAATTTTTGCACGCAGAAGGCTGGCGCCACTTGTGCTCGCATGTGTTAGGGATCACTTTCCCGCTTGGACGTCACTTTGTGAAACTGACTGCAACTGGGGGTGGGGGTGAGGGGTGGGGGTGGGGGTGGGGGGGGGGGTTGGGAGTGGGGGGGGAGCAATTGATGTTTTGCTGATATGTTTATCCGAATGGGTGCCATAGCTGAAAAACAAACCACGTTGAGCGGGAGAACGGTACACTAGAGTGTTATGGAAGGGCGCCTCGATAGGCTCAATGGTTCAGCTTCAGCCAGATGTTGGTCAATGACTGGGGTGCCATTTACTCTTAATCAAATATAAACACACCCCGCTTATCACCTCATTCAAAAATTCTGATGTTTGCTGGTGACGTGAAAATACATGGAAGAGTGGACATCCAGCCGAAGTATTGACGATGAAGCTTGGTCTCGATAAACTCCACAGCTGTCTTGAGTGAGGTGTTGCAGGTGGCAGGTGCTACAGGTGGCAGATGTTACAGGTGGCAGGTGTTACAGGTTCACCTGGCGGTAAACCCGTCTAAATGTAGAGAGTGTTAACACTCACGCTCCGCCATTCATAGATGTTTGGTGAACACAGTGTACCGCTAATAAGGGTAGCACACTTACGCTCCGCCACTCGCCGATATCTAGTGAACATAGCGTAGACGGTACACCGCCAGCAACGATAGGCGTCATGTCTGATCTTGGCGTCCCACTTGATCAAAAGCCGGAATGTGGTCCCCAGGTGGATAAGATTATGCCAAGAGGAAAAATAGCACTTGGCCAATTTGCGTCATTTCAAGCAAGTAAAAGCGGCAGAACAGATGAAGATGACCACGAGGGCACCATGAGAACACATTGTGCCGGTGTCCGGCTCTGACCATACCATCTTGCTGTGTGGATGACGTCACAACATGACAACACATTGTACTGATGTCCGACACTGCCAATACCACGCTCCCCATCATGCAAAATGTTTAGGAAATGCCTCGAAGAGGACCTGTTCTTACACCAATTTGTAACGGAACCTATCAGGCATGGCTCATTCTTGGACCTTGTATTCTCACATTTAAGTGACTTGGTTTGAACCAAGTATTGACTGTAGGGGACAAGTTTGAACCAAGACTTGACTGTAGGGGAAACTCTTGGAAGAAGTGAACATAACATAGTTAGATTCAAGGCACATGTAGTGGAAATTATTCAGGATAATTTGGTAAAGGTTCCAAATTTCAACAGAGCAGACTTTAACTGCATAAGAGTGACTTTAAGTGCCATAAGATGGGAATACAATTTTTTTCTCCAATTTAAATGCCTGTGAAATGTGAGAAAAGTTCAAATCTTACTTGAAGGAAATTCAGATTAGACATGTCCCCCAAAAGCAAGGACGCAAAAGAAGGATAGGAATGCCAGCATGGATTACACCAGACTTGATAAAAGCAATTAAGGTTAAGAAAGCTGCATTTAGAGTGCTTAAGGAAGCTTCAAATATTGCAAATATAAAGGAGCATCGAAAAGCTAGGGACACTGTGAAGCAAAAACCAGAGCAACAAAGCAAGCAAAAGAACTGGATTTAGCTAGAAACTGTAATGGGGACAGCGAAAAGTTATTTAGTTTATACAAGCTGAGAAATGTTTCTAGCACAATTGGCCCACTGGATGTAAATGGGACTATATTGGGTGAGGATACTGAGATGGTTGAGGAGCTGAGCAAGCAGTTTAAATCAGTGTTTACATTGGAAGACATGACCAATCTCCCGACCGTACACCATAGTTCAGTGACATGTGATCTGATAAATGATGTTGATTTCATTGATAGTGATGTTGTTTTCAATCACATCAGGAAAATAAAGTCAAACAAGGCAGCAGGACCTGATTAAATTTATGCTAGGGTATTGCGGGAAGCTGAAAAGGAACTGGCATTTCCACTTAGTATAATATTTTGTAGATCAGTTTCACAAACTGAAATTCCAACAGATTGGAAAAGGGCAAATGTAGTTCCTATTTTCAAGAGAGGAGAAAGAGGGAAAGTTGAAAACTATAGGCAAGTAAGTCTCACATCCCTAGTCTGCAAGGTACTCGAATCGATTATCAAGGATATAATAATTAGTTATCTGGAGGGAAACAGATTGACTCAAGATACTCAACATGGGTTTAGAAAAGGGCGATCATGCCTCACATATCTCTTGGACTTTTTTAACTCCGCCACAGAACAATTTGATCAGGGAAATCAGGTTGATGTAACATATCTTGGCTTTAGCAAGGCCTTTGACAAGGTACCCCATACAAGGTTAATGATACAGCTTCAAGCCCATGGTATTGCAGGTAGCATCTTAAAATGGATAGAGTCGTGGCTTTCAGATAGACAACAAAGTGTGATGCTAAATGGTACAAAGTCATCATGGCAAAATGCTCTTAGTGGAGCCCCCAGGGGTCAGTACTGAGACCACTACTGTTCATTATATTTGTCAATGACATTGAAAGTGGTCTAAGCAGTAAGGTTTTGATATTTGCGGATGATTTTAAGGTCTTTGGGGCAATAACAGGTCAAAATGAGCATATCCCGCTGCAAAAAGACTTAGACGAACTGGTGAAGTGGTCCGAAGAGTGGCAAATGAAATTTAATTTTGATAAGCGCAAAATCATGCATGTAGATAAGTAGCGTATGAAGGCTCCATACTTGATGGGTGGCCAAGTGCTATCAGTGACTCAACAGGAGAAGGATTTAGGTTGTATTCTAAACACAAAATTGGGGGCATCAGAATAGACCAAGGAAGCCAGGAAGAGGGCACTGAGAATGCTTGGGACAATAAATAGGAATGTATCATACAGAAGTGGGGAAGTCATCGGGAAGCTTTAACGTGCATATGTCAGGCCAAATTTGGAATACTGCATCCAAGCTTGGTCTCCTAGCTATGAAAAAGATTGTTGGCTTTTAGAGAGAGTACAAAAGAGGGCTACAAAATGGTTAATGGTATAAGCAACCTGCCATATCAGGAAAGATTGATGAAGTTGAATATGTTTTCACTTAGATATAGAAGACTGAGAGGAGATCTCATCGAGGTCTTCAAATTTGTCCATGGTCTGGAGAGGGGATATCTTGGGGAAATGTTTGTATTTAACAGAAATGATGCCATTAGAGGTCATCAATTCAAAATTAAAGTTAACCACAGGCGAACAAGGTTAAGACAGCCTTTCTTCACCAACAGGGTAGTAGAACACTGGAACCAGCTTCCAGAAACTATTGTAAGTAGCAGCACCTTGAACGTCTTTAAAAACAGCATAGACAACGATTATAAGAATAGAAGGCTTGCTTTTCAGTATTACAGGGAGGGCTGATCGACGGATTTGGTGGGCAGCTGGTTGAGTGTACAGAGTACAACCAAGAAGGACCCTTGTGGCTCATAATTGCACTAATCTTTTATGTATTTATGTTTTTATGTCTTTATGGCTGCGTGGATGACGTCACAGTATGACAACACATTGCACCGATGTCCTGCACTGCCAATACCATCTGGCTGCGTGGATGACGTCACAACACGACAACACATTGTGGCGATGTCCGGCACTGCCAACACCATCTGGCTGCGTGGATGACATCGCAGCACCAATAATGGTTCCCTGTAGTGCAAGGAAATTTCGAAGTGGCAACTGTACCAGCGCAGCGTCGGCAACATGATTTGGTGCTCATAATGTATGTCCATAAGCATTATATTAATTCTTGCTTTCTTTTGCAATTCGTTTTTTTTTACTGACAACACCAACGCGGGCATTCAGGCTGATGACGTGCTTTCGTGTTACCTGTGCTGGATTGAACGCTGACACACAACGTCCTGCCGAATTCCTGAAATCTGCGATGTGTTTTATATAGATATCTGACAGCTGATGTATGACATCAGAGTGCAATACATTGTAAGAAACGTGCTGTCTTATAAGTGATATCGACACGTCAGTGACATTATGTTGCATCTAGGTAGGTACATTGCTCTCATTTTTCGTCGTAATACATATACCGATATTTGTATACATGGCTTGTTTTAAACTGGCTGACTTCGTCTGTGATTATGAGCCAAACTAAATGAAGCGCGTAAGCTAAATGACAGTGCATGTTTCTCTTATACTCAATCATACGGGAAGTAAAGCGGAAAATGCCCAAGCTTGCGTTGTGTGCCTGGGGCTGTGTGCGAACTTGCACGAATGTATTAATCCCAACATTTCACGTGGAAATGATAAGGTACGATTGCCAGCCTCCACAGGAGCGCCGTTAGTTGGGAAGGTTCGAAGCACGCCCGTACGGCATGTAGTGTAGTGCTGTACACTGCGTCACATGTGGGCTTAGCCGTCTGGAAAGCGCCGTCATAAATATACCTCCAAGGCCGATCCGTGGCACCATTATATCACAGTAAATCAGCAATACGTGTATATATGTTCCATTTAAGCTACGATACACAGAGTTGCATACCCGTTGCTTATGTTATGTAAGCTCTTGCATGACTTGTTCTCCAGACGGATAGTGCAACTCTGTATCACGTGATGTGCACCCATGCAAGTATTACGACTATCCATCCACATTCCTAGAAACCTGACTGATGACTGAAATGATGCAGGCGGTCCAAGAACCTTAGTGGCCAGGCTTGCGCACTATCAGCGGCAACACAAGTGTACAACGTCAGTCTGAACGGCACAGGAGCGGAAGCCTGTGGTGTGACACCATGTTTCCAACATATCAATGGCCATCTGAATTTTCCTCCGCACTATGTGGAGGATACGAGAGTAACACTGCATTGTCAGATCGTCCGGAGGGTAGCACCACATTGACAGCTCGCACCAAGAGTAGCACTACATTGACATAGCGTCCCGAGTTGTTGACTACATAGCACCATGTTGACAGATCATCCTGAGGGTAGCACTACGTTGACGATCATTCCAAGAGTAACACTACACTGACGGATTGTCCAGAGGTTTCTAGCACCACATTGATGTCAGGAGAGTAGCACCACATTGACAGATCGTCCTGAGGGTAGCACTACGTTGGCGATCATCCCAAGAGTAGCACCACACTGGCGGATCGTCTCGAAAGTATAACCACACTGACAGATCGTCCAGAGATTAGCATTACGTTGACAGATTGTCCCAGAGTAGCGCCACATCAACAAATGGTCCCGAAAATATCATCATATTGACGGCTCGTTCGCAAAAAGGGCTCGCCGATTGAAATAAGGTAGTTCCTTTTCCACATTAATGCATGAATGTCTGCCACAGGCAAAGCTACACTCAGTACGCTCCCCAATGGTTCACCTGCTTGTAAAAACATGTCTAAAAAAGTACTAGCCATCGGAAGCATCGGTTGGATAAAAGGTCTGAAAAATACCCATGATATTGCTTGTTCACAAGTCATGCAGTCTAATAAAGATACCATGTCGCCCGGTGTCAAACGCGCGTGACAAATTGAAGAAAACAACATAGCTATGGTATGTTGCTGCGTCATAAAATCACATCCCACAAACAGGTTCAAGTCATTGCGCAAACTGTATGGCAAGATATCACATTAGTAGTGGTAAAATCAACCGTATTCTATTCACGTTCCTTTCATGTCTGCTGGCTCATTTCGTATTTCTGTATCTCTCCGACAGCGCTCATGCTGTGTCGTCCACTGCCTCCTCCTTAAAGTAGTCTCGAATATGCATCCAGAGCATTGGTATAGAAAATTGAGGTCGCCTTTCTGCGACACGGGCTGGCAACGGCTCTTACCTTCCGGAATTCACACAAGAATGTGAGTCGATCTGTAGCGGGCAAGTAAAAAGAGCATAATTATAATGGAATACTGTCATGTCCGTTCATTGAAGGTAGCATTTAACGACCTAGTAGGGGAGACTGAGTCCAGTTGATGCAATTTTGACGAAACTAAAAATAACTCATCGCTTTGGAATGATAGTGAGGAGATAGCCACACCTATGTCAAGCCTAAACCTTCTAGTATCACCTCCAACATTTTTGTCGTGGCATTCTCTTGGCTTTCCACAAGAAAGCCAAACATCGCGCAACTACTAGTCCATCAACTTATTCCGCTATAGGACCAAGTTGTTGCTGACGATGGGGTAAGTTTATAAAAGGCAAGGTAAATATAATATGATATTCATAGGTAACATTACGCTACCCCAACTGAAAGGTCCATGTTTCACCTTTGCAGTACAAATACTCTTTTGGGTACTGGCTGCCATAGCTAATTATAAATGCCATTTAAGGAATGCGCAAACGTTCATTCCGCAGTTGCACCTTTTCCTTCGTTCAGTCCTTTCCGTCAGGTGATAAATTCCCGTATAAATATTGTATAGGATTATATTGAAACAGTTTTAGCAAACACCCTAATATAAATAGGCAATTCTGTAGTTATTGTATTGCATTACCAGTTCACGAAACGTTAAAACAGGCTTATTGAATTGATGCAGTCTGTATCAATTTACTTCACAGGCTTTCCGGTGTAGGCTGCAACATGGTATGCAACATTGCGAGCATAGCGTACCGGCAAACGATAAAATAATTTCACCGTTGAAAAGCTGAGAAATCATGGTAGTGATAATAGACACCTAAAAAGTTGGCAAGTGGGCGTACGATTGGAAATTTAGTGGAAAGCACAGGCAATGAACCTATGCTTTCGACCCAAAAATATGTCAAATCGTCACCATTCCGCACCCGCCGATCGAAAGGACTTGAGCTTGTTTTTGCCGCGGGAATGGAGGAAGGGTCTAAAATGCCCAATTTTTTGCTCGATGGACGATCTCAGTAATTACGAAGTACATGTCGATGAAAAGTGCAATAATAGATATCTTTTAATTAATGTAGTAGTTTGACCTACAACCATGATGAATATTTTCCTTAAAATGTCTTTAAATTGCCCCCAAATCACGTTGAAGCGCTGTAATTACAAGTGAAAATGCCAGATGGACGATCATAGTAACTACTGCACCGATTTTCATGAAAATGGCGTAAAATAAACTTCCACATCGATTTTGCGCCATGTGAGTCATTTCCAACTAACATAAATGGGAAGAAAGCCACGAAATGATGGATTGAAATTCGAGACTCGCCCGATGGACGATCTACAAATGCAAGTTACAGAATTGAGCCGAACACATACTGATCAATGCCTTTTCACCGTATTAGATTATGTGAGGCAGTTAAGAGAAGAAATGGCATATGGAACGTATAAATCCATCGCATCACAATTAAATTAGAGATGTGTTACGACACGATTCAATTCAAGATGTGTGATAGATATGTAGGATGACTGAAAGCTTGGTTTACGGTTGTGCTAACTTCATTATTAGGAGTCTATTTCATAATTAAAATTTTGATTTTCTCTTAACTGCTGCAACTGATTTAACACCGTGAAGGCATTAATTAGTGTGTTTGGCGAAATTCTGTAAATTACTTTCGTAGCTCGTTCATCGAGCAAATCAAATTTTAATCCCTCATTTCGTGGCTTGCTACCTCATTATATCGGATAGGAATTACTGAATGGACCCAAAATCGATATCGAAGTTGATTTTAGATCCCTTTTCATGGAAATCGGTGCGGTAGTTACTGAGATGGTCGTTAATAAAAGTGGGCATTATAGACCCTCCCAGAAGAGGGTGCCCATAGCAGCATGTGTGGTAGCCATGGCAACCGGCTTCATACTTCTGGAGAAAATGTTGTTTCATTGACCATTCCGTGCATTATATAGCCTCGGTCTCCCCTGTCAATCTCGACTATCGACGGTGTATTTATTTCGTTGGCAATAAGTTTGAGTGCCAGGATTGACCTACCTGCCAGTCCTGGCTATCATATCACATCGTGGCACGGGGCGCCAAGACGCAGATTAAGTCATAGGAGTGCATCCATCCAAAGAGTCATATGAAGTCCTGGAAGCACGAGCTACGCTATGTGTCACTTGCCTCGCGAAGGCGTACATTTTTAACGTCACATAAGCAGTGAAAAACTGCACATATAATTTCCGCATGGCGGCATCCTATCAACTATCCAGGGCTGGAGGCTGGTATTTTGCAACACACTACTCAGTGCGCCGGCTTGAAGACACTGCAAGCTTTACCGAGCGTCGGACAGCTCGCAGTGGCTATGGCACAAACATAGGGACGAAGGGCTTGTTTGAGAAAAAGTAACCATCCGGCAGTCGTTGGGTAACCAGGGACGTAGCTATTTTCCTGATTGTGCGGCCCATGCGACCACAAACCGTATCTATGGACCCACCAAACATTCAACGGTAGTGTAGAACACACCTCTCCCTCGTTCAGCAACATTATTTGCCAATGCGTCAATATCCCTTCCACCTTCTTACCAATATCCGTCATGACCAAACACATAGTGCGCCCCACCAGGAATTGGTGTAGGATTACACCTTGATCCACCCTACCACTCCTTATAAAATACATCGACGTATAATAGTAAACTCCACGGTATCTTTTATGGCAGCCAAATGTTTGCATTCTATGTTTGTTGGCAGTAATTTAGCGGCAAAGTAAGTTGCAGTATGCGTATGCGTTCAAGTGTATTTTAACACGCGCTCTGAAGGGCCTCTGAAAGTTACGCGCACTGGAGGGGGGCGGACTCCGCCCCCTAAGATCTCGGCTCCCATTAAGGCTAGATCAACTAAATTCGCAGGGTGGATGGGCACGATAGTTAGCACAATTGTGTACAAATTTCGTGACCTTAGGTCAGTGCCTTCAAGGTCAAATGAGGTCAAAATGGCAAAATGTTATGGTTTTGTGTGGCTTCACTTGTCATTGTTATGGATCACTGTGATTGTGTTTAAATACTCCAAAATTGGGATTAATGATGTTTTGGACATAACTAATGATGCAATACATATGCCAGATCCGCCATTTGACCTCAGGTCACCGATATGGAAGCACTTTATCAGGTCATTACCTGCTCCAGTTACCGGAACCAGGCTGCCTACCTGACAGTTCCGTTGGGCGGCTCGGCACAATCGGCTTCGCAAAGAAAGGAGTGAAATACATGAATAAAGTATAGAAACGCTTAGGCACACAATGACATACAGTAGATTTCCGGATGTGTGGGGAGTAACACGCAAAGTAACATCAGTCGCATGACAGTCATTTCCATTTACGACAACATTCCAGTTGACCAAGTTTGGTTCCATTAGCCTGACATGATGATCTCGGTGACCTAACATGACTTTTAAATTATACAGCATAATAATATGCATCAAACAAGTCGCTAGTGTTGTCAAGAACATTTTCCTTTTGCTAATTTACGGGAAGCGCATCAGCGCCGACTTTTGTGGTCTGGCGCTGCGATTAAAAAAAGAAACTTTAACGGTCCATAACTTAAAGACTTGTCGGCCGATTTTTATTTGTCTTGCTTTAAGCAATGTGCCTGACATTTCTAAGCAGGTACGCAAAAATGGCGCATATCGGCCCGTATAATATAGAGTTGTGTACGATAAATCGCATGGGAAGGCGGAATTCGCCCTCCACTCTTCTAGTGTGTTAACCTGTCATAAACTTGACCTGACTTGACCTCGGTGACCTGACATGACTTTAAAACAATGTAGCATAACAATATACATCCAACAACTCGCTAGTGTTGCCAAGAACATTTCCTTTTTGCCAATATACAGGAAGCGCATCAGTGGCGATATTTGTGGTTTGGCGCTGAGGATTTTTTGTAACTTATCGATGCCTAACTCGAAAAAAAATCGGTCGACTTTCGTTTACTTACTTTAAACAACGTGCCGTTCATTTTTATGCAGGTACACAAACAATTGCGTGCATCGGCCGGTAAAATCTGGAGTTATCTACGAAAAACTGGAGGGGCGGGCGGGTTTCGCCCCCCCCCCCCGTCCAGGACGCGTATTTAAGTGGTGCAGATCCAGTGGGCAATCAGCGTTTTCTTCTCGCTTCCAGGCTGTTAAGCCGAAGCGTTTGACGAAGCGTTTGGAGTTTAAATCAAGGCTTTCTAGACAAGGGCTTGGACCATCCTAGATAGGACTAACTTGTGTTAGTACTGGTTGCCCCAAAAGTAATCATCTTTCAAGCAGTGCTCCTTCGGTGTACTGCGAACTCATTCGCACACCGACCTGGAAGAACGTGCTGCGCTCCATTCATCTAGACGGGGAAACGGTGGAATAATTACACACATGACATGCAATCTAAATACATCAATAAATCATCAAACCACCGACTATTAGCGTCAGCAGTGTTGACAGGGTGTCGACTACACGCGTCTCGGGCCATCGGAGGTGCGGCTGCGTTCACGCCCAGACACACGTTGTCGTATTATCGTGGCCGACCCACAATCTTACCCGTGCAACGAGCCAGTAGTCATCCGCCAAAACACCTCGCTTTGCATTATAAGCGCAGCTTCCGTTTTATGTCAGAACGTTGCTTATGGGATGTGCTTGGATTTTGCTTTTATATTGTTATTCTTATTATTCCATAAAGTTATTTTTTCGTATATTTTATATGTATATTATAATTATATGTTCTTCTTTTGATTATCTATATCCACAGCAAAGGGTTTACCATATTGGAATTCATTGTTGTGCTAGTAACCACCTAATATGTTGCTGGCGTTTCATCCTTGATTGGTTGTTATTGGGCGCCGAACCTGCTTTGATATGTTCATGATTTAAATATGGAATGAAATTGCCTGTTTGCTTACTGGAGTATCATCGCTCTCCGATCGCATGACAACAGACCTGTCAGCACCGGCAGGCTACAACAACAGACCGGTCAGCGCCGGCAGGCTACAACAACAGACCGGTCAGCGCCGGCAGGCTACAACAACAGACCGGTCAGCGCCGGCAGGCTACACAACAGACCGGTCAGCACCGGCAGGCTACAACAACAAACCGGTCAGCACCGGCAGGCTACAAGCGATTCGGGAGCAGAATGTGAGCGGAACCTACCGAAATGGAAACACATTGAGAGCAAACAATAAACCGCGCAGTACGGATCCGTTCTGCTCAAATTGTTCACCTTACTCTTCCTCTACGCACACCAAACGAATCATTGGGTGGAGGATGCGGTACAGTGTGTTATGGACAAATTCACTCTGACATTGTGTATGCCATTCTGTTAGAGAAGAAGAGCAGTTATCAATTTTTGTCCGATCAACACGAGGGATAATTTTCTGCATAGCCCTGTGTTGCCCCGCGCTTAAGCGTCTGCTTCAGAACCTCCCTTCGCTACGCCACACGGGCACACCGCAATCCCATGTGCAGTGATGTTGCAACCGTTCCCAAACCCTGACACCACGTGTCGGTCTGTTTCAAACAGTCACCAATCGACTCGTGGCGTGTGATTCATAACTGGAGCTCCCACTCTGTTCTGCGAACACGAGATCGAGCATACGAGATAAAGTACACTTTTGTCGCCGTGTCCACCGGAGCGGATTTTAGTGTGCAATATACACCACGTCAGAACTCTGAAACCATTGTTCATGTTGTTCATCAGGGAAGTCGAGAAATAGATATGGGTATGGGCGTCAGGCAATTATTTCGGGTCCATGCTACCCTAGACACAAACCTTCATTTAGCCATCAAATTACAGGCCGCGGCCATTTTTTTCCATTGAAAAGGAAGTGCACTATATGGTATTAAACGGCACAAAAGAACTATCCCTAGTCCCTGGCTAAATTTTCGTGCAAACATCGATTGATTCCTGTGTAAATTGTGAGGGCAATGTTCGATGCCGACTGGACAGAATAATCCATCCATTACTTAGGACGAGTGAACTGCTAGGCATATCCTATATATGTGTTCATTTGTAGTATATTGTTCTCAATGAGCGCATTATCCGCCGTGCTAAGTGTCGGCCTGGCAGCCAGGTGAACTGGTTGAGGCAGAAGTAGCTGGCCGGCGTGTGTTGAATGGTCCACCCTGTGTGCGACACCCACCTGGTGTAGGATACACACCTGGTGTGGGGCACGCCCTCCTGCGGTCGGCAATCATTATCTGCTTTAGCACCTCGCTACTGAACGCAGGCTGCTCCCAAGAAGTCCAGCTCCGGCGGCCGCTGCAAATGCTCTTTTTGCTGGCGTTGTTCTGTCGTTTGCCGCATCCGTGCGCGATGAAGACGCTGACATGTGTTGTCCGGCGACTTAATTTGCGTGTTGAAAACACGTATGCACGGATATGTACCCACAGCGCGCAGCCATTCCTCCTGAACCCAAATTCATCAAGACCGTCACATGGCGTGCATACGCAATGTAATCTTTCACTGAACCGAGCGGGGCCACGGGGCTATTTCCAATATCATTTATGCACGTGCGCTGTTGCATGCCGGGGTGTCTTTGTGTGGCTGGCCTTTATTGAGTCTGAAACATTACTACCGGAACGGAAACTTGTTCGGCCCTATCACCGTCGATACGACGAGACATAAAGTGAATAACGCTGTCGTAACATGCGGGGATTTGCACGGGCGGCCGGGCCGACTAACTTGCGCTCCGACCGAGCGCCGATCAACAGCGCAGTCCAATTTGGCGGCCGATCACTTGCCGCCACTTGGATGGAACACCAACAGCGCGGGCGGAGGTCGGCCGCGCGCCGCCCCGCCCCCGGTCGACAGCCTAATCGCGCCGACCGCGCTAACGAGGCGATAGCCATTACCCAGCCATGACTTAGTCGGCCCTCATGAAATTCTGACGCGGGCAGTCAGCGGCGGCAGGTGCGGCCGGGGCGGTGGGTCGGGGGCGGCGGGCCGAGCGCGCTGTGTCGGGCCCCGCGTGCCGGGCGCACCTTGTGGCCGGCCGCCGGTGAGCGGCAGGTGGCCGGCCGGCCGCCCGGTAACTCCCGGCTCGCCTAACGGCTCCGCATCGATTCGTGAGCCCCAAATCGCGCCGGTGACGCGGCCGTCGACAGGAGACGCGATGACGGCCCGCCGCGCTCGTCAGAGACGTCGACTGCCGAGTCGACAGCCGGCCGACTGGCCGGCCGGCTGAACGGCCGGCTGGCCTCGGCGATTCCCAGGTCGTGGCGTGCAATTCGATCCGTGTTGGGTGCTAGATGTGGCGGTGGTTTTGGTTTTGCGATGTGTCGTCTGTTGGATGGGATTGGGTCGCCAATTCCCCAGGCCGTTTGGGCGCGGACGAAGAGTGGCGACAGGCGAGACTCGAA
Organism: Imbricaverruca yamaguchii; assembly: GCA_034440575.1. NCBI lineage: Eukaryota > Metazoa > Arthropoda > Thecostraca > Neoverrucidae > Imbricaverruca > Imbricaverruca yamaguchii. The sequence goes on along the minus strand of JAOTOL010001457.1, from coordinate 1,101,836 downwards.
CACAGAACACCTCGGTTGGAAGACGGCTCCTTCCCCACAGACCGCCCACCTTGGGTATTGCATGTCCTCGCCAAATCCTTACTAGGCTGCTTTCCGCCTATCTTTTCACGATTACATGTATAATTGTTTATACTTTATCGCCAAGCCATTGCACACCATAAAATACAAGACATTGCCCATCATAAACACAATTATCTGCATCTCCTAACCCTCCGTACAAACGCAACATACTATTGCTATTTGGATAGCACACCATGTGGTAATAACCTAATTATACACTATTGGTTCAAATACCTATAGCTTATGCAAACAAATTGAACCCAGTCCATTGGCACCAAGTGCGTGATATACTGCAGACACTAGTGTATGATATACCTATAGAATACACAAAACACAACAAACAAATACGAGTAAGGGTCGTGTTAGGTGGATCACTAAAGCATTGCAAGAAGTTACATCTCTCCAGATTCAGGTACATCTCTCAAAATGGCTCTCGCCGCATTCGTCTCACGCTATTTCAAACTTTTCGCAAATTAATATATTTAGGCATTCACAAAAACAGAGGTGGCAATTGTATATTATTCGCATACCTCGGCAACAGTGAATAATTAATCCATCTGATGACATTTTGCATCATCTCAGAGGGATTAGTGTTAAAACACCGTGATTATGTTCTTCGCTTGATATAATACATGGTTAGAACGACTTAGCTAGAGAAAAGCGTCCCAACTTCATAGCATGACCCCATACGAAGTGGTGTATGGAGAACAGTAAACTGTATGGTCTGCTCTCATTGTCGTGCATTTCGAACTCAGTTACCAAGTGTCCTGCAGTTGATCGCTACAGACTAAGGGTGCTGTATTATATGTAGAGACTCACAGGAGGCTTCGGTTTCCGGATCCCCTTCGCGAAGCAACTTCATCTTTCAGGAAGTGCATTAAAATGTCAGGCAAGGAACAAAAACATTGCGCCCACGCTTCCTCCCACAGAATAACGGCACATCAAGAAACCAATTATTTTCCGATTCTACTTTCCTTATACCTTCACATGCCTTCAAAAGCTGTGACAGATTGCGTTGCTTGGGACTAGTCTAGATTCGTTAATATCAACGGGAAGGAGAGCAGGGATATTTCGAACTGTAGGGCGAATTCATTTCGGCAGCCTGTTCGTGTTCCATGTAATTTTACACGGGGTCAAAGCCGGGCTAACACAGCTCGCGGCAAACAGAAGTGAAGTTGACAAAGTTTGCCACGCGGTCGCCCTTGTTGGTGGCAAATATGATTAAGAACTATTCCCTGAAGTTTGTCATGAAACATTGGCGACACAAACAATTGGTTATCACGGGCGAGGGACTTCAGTCCCTAGTCCCCGCCTTATTCAAACCACTGCTCAACACATCTGACTAACCTTCCTTCAGGACATGTGATACACCACGCACGATCTGAACCGGCAGATTTTGCAGGCGTCTTAACCCGCGCCGTCTTTCTTGTCAAATCCTCCCACCCCGTCTCGGGGCGGTGGCGGTTAAAGACCCTCCCCCTTAAAAAATCCAAACTAAGCATCACACGAAAACGAAGGAGGTGTCATCGGAAAGCGCTCGACGAGTAGGGTCCGGGTCCACCCCAAAAAAGAAATTCCCCAAAAGTGACGTCACCAGGGGGGCTATATTTTCACGACTTTTCACGACTTACATTATGTTTTTTACTCTGGGGAGTTCATTTTGTGGGATATATGAAAAACAAAATTTATTTGGAATGAGGAAAGGACAGCGAAATTGACCAGGGCTATAATTTGTATTGGCCCCCCAAAATATATTTTTTTTTAATTTAAAAGTTTTGAGTTTTCAAGTTTTCTTTAATTTTCCCTTCCTAATGGGTAGAGCAGGCCGAGAAACGTTGTTGAAAGTCAACTTGCCCTAATAATAATTGCTTACTTTAGCCATAATCCTGTGTATGAACTGCAATATGGAAAATACGCAAAATTTATATGTAGTAAAAAGCGAAAAAAAAAGAAAAATTAAACTCGGATGTTTTGTTGCATCCGTAAAGATAAGCAATCGCTGAAAGTTTCAATACAATATCTGCATCCGTTAAAGCGCGACGACTGGTTTAACTTTCTTGGAGGTCATCTCACTTGACCGTGACTAACTCGTTGACCCTAGATGACCTGACCTAAAAATTTTGAATTAGCACGTCAAATTGATGTGGGAAAAGGTATGCCAAATTTGGGCGCGCTGCCGCGAGGCTGTTCGTCCGCTATCCGCGAAACCCTGAGGGGGGCGGTTGAAGACCCCCCCCCCCCGAGACGGGACGGGTTACTGGTCCTGACTCAAAGCGTTTCAAGGCAGGCACCATCACAAGCGGGAGGGAGGATGGGGACGTCACTGCCCTTCGCCTTTGTGAGCGTTGACCGGTTCACCGTTGCTAGCCGTTGGGGAGACTTTGTTGACGAATACTCCTCCGGTGATGGCCTCAATTTGACGAGATGATCTGGACTGTAAAGCGCAATTAGCTTTATGACACCAAGCTACATTGCTCCCCAGTCTTTTAATGGATGAGCACAGCACAGCCACCAAAAATGAGGCAGTTGTTCATCTATGCATGAGTTCAGTTGCTTGAATGTGATGTACCCGAGTGAGTTTGCTTCTGTCTCAGTTTGACAGAGCCGACCGAGGATGCCGCAGAAGTCTGTAGCATGCGCTCTGTGGTACTAGTGTTCGGCCTTCAGTTGTGTTAATTGTTTACATGAAGTGTTAGAGATGCTTTTGGTTTGATCTGATGTCACATTATAATTAGTGCAAAAGATCCAAAGCCTTGAGAAATAGATCTTCCTGATCCCCCCGTTACAAGTGTTTAAAGCTGCAGGCATTCCTTTTATGCATATAAGGGTCTGCACCAATGCACATCTTCTCACATTTATAATGCACTATGAGGTATATATACACCTTGTACTTCAATAATACAAATCTAAGTAGGCGCTCACAAAACAAGGACAGCGCTCTCCACCGCTCCTACCCATAGACAATGCACAACGCAGGGAATTACCTCACAGCACATCATGATAGCACACAGCATCAGAACAAACTAGTATCGAGGAATCGCTACGGCACAGACTTGGCCGTTGGCTGCGGCGCGTCTGCCGGCATCTGCAGCGAGGAGGTGCTCGCCATCGTCCACCGCGGTTGTTGCTGTGCTCTCAGCACACATGATGATGCTGAATGATGGCTGTTGCTCTAAACCACAACGACGGCAGTCACAGCACGGCTCCGCCGGGCATAAGCACAGCTGCACACTGTAAATGTACATGCATGTGCTGCAAGGTAAACACCACAGGCATACCATAAGCGGGGGGGGGGGGGCAGAATAAGTCGATGTATAAAGGTTTGGGCTGTTTGCACTGATTTCAATGCGACAATGTTAGCGGCTTGCAAAATGAGGTCGCATCTACCGCCCCGGTAGCTCAGTTGGCTGCCGCCCCGGTAGCTCAGTTGGTTAGAGCGCTGGCCTGTACTGGTCTCCCTGTACTGGCAACACAGGGTTCGAGTCGCTTCGCGCGCTCGCATTTAGCCCCCAGCCGGGAGTGTCAGTTGGCGCTGGCCCGATAAGGTCGGGGACGAGCTGGTCGGGCCGCCGTGGGTGCATTGGCGGCACGTTAAACTTTCGGTCTAAATTCTGCCGTTGAACTAGAGTTCATGGATCGGGTGGTGGGGCCAGGGTTCACGCAACAAGCTATGCTTAGCAATAGAGCCCTGGCTCCTCAAGCCACCCCAGCAACAACTCGGATTAAATCTATTAAATTTTTTTTTTTTTTTAAACAATAAAAAATTGACTAATCCCGGGTATGGCGGATGCACCATGCCGCGGATTGTGTGTGACCAGAGCTGGTCGGGCCGTCTGGGTATTGTGTGTGACCAGAGCTGGTCGGGCCGTCTGGGTATTGTGTGTGACCAGAGCTGGTCGGGCCGTCTGGGTATTGTGTGTGACCAGAGCTGGTCGGGCCGTTTGGGCATTGTGTGTGACCAGAGCTGGTTGGGCCGCCTAGGTATTGTGTGTGACCAGAGCTGGTCGGGCCGTCTGGGTATTGTGTGTGACCAGAGCTGGTCGGGCCGTCTGGGTGTTGTGTGTAACCAGAGCTGGTCGGGCCGCCTGGGTATTGTGTGTGATCAGAGCTGGTCGGGCCGTCTGGGTATTGTGTGTGACCAGAGCTGGTCGGGCCGTCTGGGTATTGTGTGTGACCAGAGCTGGTCGGGCCGTCTGGGTATTGTGTGTGACCAGAGCTGGTCGGGCCGCCTGGGTATTGTGTGTGACCAGAGCTGGTCGGGCCGCCTGGGTATTGTGTGTGACCAGAGCTGGTCGGGCCGTCTGGGTATTGTGTGTGACCAGAGCTGGTCGGGCCGTCTGGGTGTTGTGTGTAACCAGAGCTGGTCGGGCCGCCTGGGTATTGTGTGTGATCAGAGCTGGTCGGGCCGTCTGGGTATTGTGTGTGATCAGAGCTGGTCGGGCCGCCTGAGTATTGACACCGAGCGAGCAGTGCGGCCCGCCGTCAGCCGGCTCCGCCGCAGGGCCATTGCGGCTGATCAGGCGGTGGGCGATCGCTCAGCTGGCGACGGTGACGGTCTCACAGCCAGGTGAGGGTCAGCGGTGCGTGAACACAGTGGAAGCGACACGGTTTCAAGTGTTGTTGCGTCGGGTCTATTATCTGACACAATCACAAGGCGTGATGACGGTTTTGAAATGCTCGCCCACTGACGTGGCGCCAAGGCTGTGCACGCGCTCGAGCTAGATTTCGCATATTGCCTTGAAATATCCAGTGGCGATCCTGATCGGCCAATGGTCGCAAGAAAACCCACCAGCCCGAACAAATATGTCACAGAGAGCCTGAACAGATCCGGGAATACCGGTCATCTCCAAGTGGCCCCAAGTGACGCGTTGGCAAACTGGCATGAATCTGATAAACAGAGAGGATTGGTGGTGATATCCGGTCGCCAGCTGTCAGCCATGGCCTCCGTCCATCCGCACTAGTGGCTGACTTCCGCCAAATGTTTACGTTTGTGGCAACCCTACAAGCTAACGAACAGCCCGACAAAGTCGACACGACCGCCATGCGATAAAATCCAGCTTCGGCTCGGAGTCCGCTTACATTTGGTCACCCCAGGTCAACTAGTGCGATAAGGCGCTCTGGCTGCGCTGCCAGGTCTGCCGAAATCCCCGACCTCACCGAGCGACACCACCTCAGAGGACGACGACCGCCCGCTTTGAGGTCCGGGCCTGCCGAGGTCCCCGACCTCACCGAGCGACACCACCTCAGAGGACGACGACTGTCCGCTCTGAGGTCCGGATCTGCTGAAGTCACCGACCTGAGCGAGTCTCAGAGGACGACGACTGCCCGCTCTGACGTCAGTGTTTGCGGCGCTGCTGGCGACAGAACGACTCGCCTGACGGCACCGTCATTGATGCACGAGCCAACGCTTCGTCGCCACGGGCGCTCGACATGTACACAAACACGCCTTTTATACAATGACCGACGCGCGTGGGCACGCGGCGACCATTAATCAAGCGATCCAGCATATTAGCGAGCTGTGATCCAGCGCCACTGCGGCCACCAACCAGCGCCACTGCGGCTGCCAACCAGCGCCCCTGCGGCTGCCAACCAGCGCCACTGCGGCTGCCAACCAGCGCCACTGCAGCTGCCAACCAGCGCCACTGCGGCTGCCAACCAGCGCCACTGCAGCTGCCAACCAGCGCCACTGCGGCTGCCATCCAGCGCCACTGCGGCTGCCAACCAGCATCACTGCGGCAGCCAACCAGCGCCACTGCGGCTGCTATCCAGCGCCACTGCGGCTGCCATCCAGCGCCACTGCGGCTGCCAACCAGCACCACTGCGGCTGCCAACCAGCGCCACTGCGGCTGCCAACCAGCGCCACTGCGGCTGCCATCCAGCGCCACTGCGGCTGCCAACCAGCACCACTGCGGCTGCCAACCAGCGCCACTGCGGCTGCCAACCAGCGCAACTGCACGGCACAGTGTCGTGATGCACAAACCGCGTTGTTTTTCGATCAGGTGCATCGTGCCACCGAAGTCTGCGTCGGTGTCGACGCGTGGACCGCTTGAAGAGCAAAGCTCGTGGCTCAAGTAATGTCACAGCTGCTGATGTGTCCATCTGCCCAAGAGCGTGCGTCAGCGGTGCTCGCGAGGCAGGCGGCTAACGTCATTCCGACAGCAGCAAGTGCAGTGTGTCTGATCAGGTGGCGACAGGGCTAGAAGTCCGCTTTGTTGCATCCATCCCGCGAGTCCACACCATGGCATCCATACCTCTGGTCCGAGGCATGGATAACATAGGTTGATACCGTAACATCCGTACCTCGGGTCCATACCGCGACATCCATAACATTAGTGCATAGTGTGGCATCCACACCAGGAGTCCATACCGTGGCATCCACACCAGGAGTCTATACCGTGACACTCATAGCATAAGTCCACACTGTGACATCCATACTAGGAGTACATACCGCAGCATCCATACCGGGTGACTGCACTATGGCATTCATAGCAGGAGTCCATACCGTGCCATCCATACCAGGAGTCCATATCGTGCCATCCATACGAGGAGTCCGTACCGTGGCATTCATACCAGAAGTCCATCTCGTGCCATCCATACAAGGAGTCAGTATCGTGTCATCCATATCAGGAGGTCATACCGTGCCATCCCTACCAGGAGTCCATACCGCGCCATCCATACCAAGAGTCCATACCGTGCCATCTATACCAAGAGTCAATGTAAAGGCATGCATGCATTGACGCAAAAGTGGTAAAGTTCATACCACGGCGTCCATATGGTGGTTTTCATGTCGTGGCGTCCATATAATTGAGTGCATGCCACGGAGTCCATATCGTGGAGTCCATTCCGTGGAGTTCGTACCACCCATAACCAAACCGTCTCTACTACGGCATAGTTGCCGTGAACTTCATACCGTGACATCCACACCGAGACGGACATCATATCGTGGATGTCATGCCATGAGTCAATGCCATTGCATCCGTACCGAGGCACCCACATTGTGGCACGCACAAAACGCAGCCGACGAGGCAACGCTTCATTTCTTATGCGGTGATGGCATCGCGTGCCTCGGACGGTGAGAAGTGATTTATCCAGGTTATCATTAAACGCGGCAGATCTACAATTGACCCACTACATATTGCATGCGCCACTTACTGGGCCGGTTGCCATGATTGGCGACAGGGGCAACAATTTGTGCCAGCGGCGGAGGTGACGGGTCGGCCCACACGGCGGCGGCGACGACTGACGACCTCGTCGGCGGCGACGCGGCGGCAGGTGCCGGCCCGAGCCGTGCTGGAGCGTCCGCGGGGTGACGGCGCTCGACGGCGGCGACGATGTCCAGCGGGCCCGCTCTCGGCTCGTCGCTGCCGGTTCACCATGACGAGGGGAGACGTCAAAGAGGAGCTGGCGCCCGTCGCCGCCACCGTCGGGAGCCACGCGTCGACACCGCTGCCAGTCGCGGTGCTGCGGACAGCGACGGTCCCGAGTGGCGACCGTCGTGCGTACGATCTGCCGTAGCCGTGGAATGGAATGAAAGCGCCGTGGAATTCGGCATAGAATCGCCGGTCGGATCCAGAATCTGGTCAGAATTACCGGTCTGCAACTGGCAGGGATGTGATATGATGCTGGTATGGATGCTTCGCACAGTCATGGAGCGAGCGAGCAGAACTTCTTTTCCTGCCATCTGGCGTACTGTCTATATCAGGACAATATCAACAGCACCAAATAACAAAGACCATAGAACACATATTATTCCCCCGTGTTGCCTCCCAGCCATAATGACATTCCTCCTCGGACAAGATAATCCAGCTTACTTTCTTCTTTTAGCTTTCCTTATGCGCGTTGCACTCATATGCACACTCACGCATATGCACACTCGTTGCACTCATATGCACACTCATATATATATATATATATATATATATATATATATATATATATATATATATATATATATATATATATATATATATATATATATATATATATGACCCGTGGACAGAATACCTCATCGATCGCGCATGGTAATATAGAGATACATTTTACGAGAAAATAGAGGTAACGCTGGCATCAGTAACATTCGGGGAAATTAGATACTGCACCTTGTACACTCATCCCCTGAACTTTAAGCCTTCCATTGATGTACAGTGCCACAAGCATATTGCTCCTAAACAATGTCATTGCTGTACGGCGTCAACCGTCCCTCGCTCCTGAGCAGAGACCATGGAGCACCTCGCATGTCGGACGATGTGTGCTGGTGTAGCTGGCCGCAGTGTTCTGCCCCCACCGCCTGTGCACACCAAGATCCGTGCACGCAGCCGGAGACGGCGCCGCTCCCGGAAAGGAAGAGCTACCATCACCGGCAGGAAGTTGACCGCTAATTGGTATGCATAGAAGGCCGTGACGTGCTACCTTTGGCATACATCCACTTCCACTCATGACCTGCTGCTGGCACGGAGACAGCCCCCCCCCCGTCCTCCTTGCTTGATCTGGAGGCTGCTCCAGAAGTGCCCGTCGTGTGTCATTGGCTCACTTCCCGGGTGGGGAAACTTCGCCGAAATGGTAGTCTTCACATGTGTTGCTAATTAGCTCAGATGCTGGACATATCATGCTGCAAATATTATTAGACTATGCGATATTTCTGCTGAAGATCTAAAGACTATCCAGAGGAGCTAAACTAAATTGATTTATAGTGACCGTACAGGACCATTTCCAACAAGGCATCTATTGCAGAATATGTATGCGGCCGGATTTGGAAATTAGAGATAATTTGCAACATTCCTATTGGGATAGAAATTATCTGCAAGCAGTTGTACTTATAAAAGTAGCAAAGTATAAATAATTAAATGTTGTACCCACAAAACCACCTATACCCATGTGAGGCTGTCAATTGTCGGGATTGACCTGGCACAGCCCGTTAGCAATTGTCGAAGTGAAATGTCGATGCGTGTGAGTGAACTTATGGTACATTCCAGTGCTTGACTAGCGATTCGATCTGAAGTGGTTTCGGCGTTGGCGCGGTAGAGTTGTCTAAACATTCATGGTATCCATGAAGGTATAAGTTGGTAGTGTGTATGTAAATAATTACTGATGAACAATTCCTTTAATTTGCATTGCGTTCATTGTGTACTTTGCCTTCAGCCATTCAAAGGTATTAAGCAATACATCTTTCATAATTGACAAATGACTATGAATCATGTTCAGTGTACAAACCTATGAAATATAATGTACTTGCAGGGCAGTCGTGCTAGCCTGCATGACAGAGACGATGGTGACCTTACATGCCCATCAAATTCAGCTCCCAGCAGAACGGAAACTCACTCCGAGGGCCAGCTGAACAGAATAGAAAACACCGTGAAAGATTCAGCACAAGATTCGCCGAGTGAAAAAAGGATTGAAATTGCTACTGAATCGATCAAATCGACACGGGGAATGAAAGCATACACTTCCAAATATGGTGGATGGAAAATATTAAGAAATACAAACGAAGCACGTACCTAAAAATATTTTCAACCAAGAACAAAGCGTCAGTTAGAATGCTTTTGTAAAGACATATATCCCTTACAACCCAAGTCCATGTGCCGATTGTGACATGGGTTTTTTTAACGTCCATCAATTTCAGCCTCTACGGAAACCCACTTCGAGGACCAACTAAACAGCATCGAAAACACCGTGAAGGATTTAGCACAATGTTCGCCGAGTGAAAAGAAGACTAAAATTGTAACTGAATCGCGAGAAACGGTACGTGTGGTGACAGGATTAATTTCCAACTGCGGTAGTTAGGAAATATTAAGAAACGCCTGTTTAGAAGTAAAATTATCGTGCCCCTTTACAGGCATTACGAGGTTGTAAAACTGCAACAGCTTAATGATCTCGACTTCGGAATTTATCGAGCGGAGTTCTGCCACGATAATGATAGTCAATCTCTGATTTGATGCATCAGTCTCTTATACATTTCAACATAGCATTGGAAAGACTTCCTACTGCTACATGCATGTTCTTACTATAGATGCATGCACTAGTACATGCATCCACAGTAAGAACAGCCGAAACATCAGTCTATTTATACCGCTGTCTTTATGTAAGATGAGATGAAAATAATCAGTCATTCGACATATTCGACCTGCTTATTTAAGATTTTACAGATGACCTACTAGCCGCGGCTATGAAGCAGAAATTGTATGCCTTTGCATTAGACAGTGCTGAGCGGAAAAACTGGTGGCTTAGGACACGTTTGAATGCTACAGTTGATAATAATGTACACTAAATACGCTGCACGTGTGCTCACGGAGTATACCTGGGAGAATTAGACATGCTTCTGAAATTGTACCTGTGCGTGAAAGCAGTAGCCCCCCCTAAGGGTTTGATATAATGCATTTTTGGTTGACCAGAGAAAGGCCAAGCCCTTGCCTCCCTCCTCCATTGGCTGCGTCTTTGCTTCAAAACCACCTTCATGAATTCGTGATAGCCTTTGTAGTTTTTATAAAAACAAATAATTAATGCATCGAAATTATCTTGAGAACGACTGAACAACTGGGAGGCGTCCTCCATGAGTTGAATTACATTTATACTGTGACGTATGGTTCTTGAGAGCAAAGGCTGTTCACAATATCTGTCATAATTACAATTATCTTGTGATGAACATGGAATATATTCTTATTTTCAGAGCAGAGCACTTTGTAATAGAATACAACCGCAAGACGGAGGACATCTAAAACCACTTAAGGATGTTGAATTTCGCAAACTTCTGCAATTCGTGATGGAAGGGCTTATATTATTTGGGTTGATATCGAGACGATGCAAAAAAATGTTTAAGCTGCCATTGGACATGATGGCTTCACCCGCGCCGTCTTTCCGGTCAAATCCTCACACCCCCGTCTCGGGGGGGAGGCGGTTGAAGACACCCCTCTAAAATCCAAATAAGCATCGCACGAAAACGAAAGAGGTGTCATCGGAAAGCGCTCGACAAGTAGGGTCCGGGTCCACACCTGAAAGGAAACTTCCCCAAAAGTGACGTCACCAGGGGGGCTAGATTCTCACGACTTTTCACGACTTACATTATGTTTTTTACTCCGGGGAGTTCACTTTAGGATATATGATAAAAAATTATTTGGAATGAGAAAAGGACAGCGAAATCGACCAGGGTTATAATTTTTTGTCCCCCCAAAAATAATATTTTTTTATTTAAACATTTTGAGTTTTAAAGCTTTCTTTCATTTTCATTTTCTAATGGGTAGAGCAGATCGAGAAACGTTGTTGGAAGTCAACTTGCACTAATAAAAAATGCTTACTTTAGCAAGAATCCTGTATTTGAACTGCAATATGGCAAATACGCAATATTTATATGTAGTCGAAAACGAAAACAACGAAATATTCAACCTGTACGTTTTGTTGCATCCGTAAAGATAAACAAACGCTGAAAGTTTCTTTAAAATATCTGTATCCGTTAAAGCGTGACGACTGATTTAACTTTTTTGGAGGTTGGCGGTTGACCAAACTCGTTGACCCTAGATAATCTGACATAAACATTTTGAATCAGCATGTCAAATTGATGTGGGAAAAGGTATGACAAATTTGGGCGCGCTGCCGCGTGCCGTTCGTCCGCTATCCCCGAAAAATCTGAGGGGGCGGTTGAAGACCCCTCCCCGAGACCGGACGGGTTAAGGACAATATTAGTGACTTGGAAACCAAAGAGAGAAATTCGAAACAATAAAGTAACCATAACATAACCATAAACAAAAGGAAGGTTGTCTAGGTGTAAGTTGTCCGTCTCACAATCGAAAGATTGCGGGTTCGAGTCTCACTTGTCGTTCCTCTTCGCCTGCAACCAATCGGCGTGAGATATTGGGCGACGCTACATGAATCAACGGTCGACGTGTCGTAAAGCCAATAACCACCATCATAACCATAAACTATAAAAAAAGCTTTTAGAAAACCACGAAGTAGCGAATGGTTTTTGGATGGAATTTTAGTTAAGAATACTCATATAACGCTAGAATAAATTGAAGTTTGATACAGTAAAAATGTTGTGTGGTTGACATGAAAAATATGTCTTCGAAGGTTCGTTTGGCCCCCTGCCCCTCTCATGTGCCAACACAGAATTGTTAGTAAAAAAGACAGTCTTGACTGGCAATAACATTAACAGGGGATTAACTGACCTTCTAACTCTGCTAATCCTCCACACTTGGTTCAGACTTGAATTATTTGGCGATTAAGCATGTGCGGTGACATGAGAGTACAAGAAGTGAATATTTCTGCTTGCTGTGAGTGCAAAAATAGCCATTTGTTCTCGTCGATCAGTGCGAAATTAAATCGCATTCGCATAGTGGCATTACAGGTGGATAGCTCCCGTTTGTCGACACATTGATCTATACTAATAGAGAACAATCTTCTTCCTACCTGCAAGTGTTCCGAAAGCTTGGGCTAGAGTTAGCATCCATACACTCGGTAAGGAGGGATGTCAGCTTTGCTATGCCCTTAACGACATTCACGGGATCACAATCAAGTCGTACTCGGAAGCAATACCAGCCATACTTCCGCAGCCTACACATGCGGCGCCCGTGACTTCACTGCACGTGCTTTGTGCCCGGTATAGTGAACTGCGGGAGCGGCGCCGACTGCATGTGCTCGCGAAGGCGGGGTCAGCCGCTGCCGGTGACAGGGGAAGCTCCTGGGACCTGCACCGCTATCCTCGCCGTCGCCGAGCGACGCGCACACGTGTCCGACCCGTCGTGACACTATCGCAGTCGAGCCATAACACGCGGGTCATACTGGCTGACACGCTGCACCACGGTTTGTGCTAGTTGCGCGCACGGCCGCCAGAGGCGCTGGCGGCGGTGCGGCGGAGCCGGCTAGCCCGCCGGCGGGCAGAGGCCAGTGTCGCCGCCGTTACTGTGCACCGTGTGGTTGCCGCGGGCGTCGTCCGGCCGTCCGACCCACCGGTCCAGGGTTTGCCGCTGAGTCGCCGTGGAGGATGACCTGTTGTGTCCTGTGATACAGGTGAGTCTCGGCCCCTGGTGAGATGCCATAGCTGGCGGAACGTCCGAATTTGAGGAGGGCTCTGGGCAGTTTTTGTGTCGACTCTTCCCGGTCAACGACATGGGGTCAATGTTCAATTCGGATATGAATTAACACCTGGCACAGTGCCAGACCCCCCCCCGACCGACCGCCCGCCGTTCCGCCGCCTATATAACACACGATCTCCTGTGAGGTGCAAGCGTCACCATTATTGTGCGTCCACGTGCAATTCAAGCGACACGTGGACCCGCCGCAAGCCTCCCAGATAACGGTTGCCTGCATGCCGATTACGTGCTAGTGCTAGTCCGCTTTATTGCAGCCTTATTGCGAGCACTTCATCAACTGTTGACGGTGCAGCTCCCGCACTGAAGTGGCAAGATTTAGCTGAAACGACTCTTCAAGTCCGATCGGAATAATGCGAGTGTCTGACTTCGCGATTATGGAATCAGTCTTTGCAGGCACTGTGCTGCGCCTAGCTGGGGGAGCCTCACGCGTAATGGTTCGCAGGCTCGACAAATGAATTATAAATCGCCGGGGCAAAGCACATTAGACGTGTTTATGCCCGGGGAAAATGTCGACACCGTCTCTATAAAGAGGGCGGCACCACCGGAACCAGCCGCCATGACCTGGTGCGCGGTCGAGCGCAGTTAAGTGCACTCAGTCTCCCTAAGTGAACGCACAGGTCCAAGTCGCGAGTGTCGCGTGAAATGGACGCTCGGGAGCGGTCGTAATTCAGGGTAACGTGACGGCTAGATGCCCTGCGGCGCGCTCGCGGGGGGGGGACGGACGGTAGTCGCACATGCTTTGCTCGAACTCGCATTGCCTTGGCCCGGCTAAACGTTCACTACGGTTTTTCCGTACCACCCGCTCTTGCCGGTAACGTCCGTTCGGCGAGGTTTGCCGGAGAGTGGCCTCCCAGATCACGCAGCGGCCTTCCTCCCAGATCAGGTCCGGCGGCGGATGCCGCCGGCGGTCGGCCTCCTGGGCCAGCGCAATGCTGCGAGAGGCCCCGCCAGAGCCGGCGACCTTCCCGACACCCTCAGCCCGGTGAGGACGCTTCCCAGAGTCGTCCCCCTCCCCAGAGTCGTACCCCAGCGGACCAGCCCGGCGCAGGCCTGCCGCCACGCCCGGCTGCAGGTCGCGGCGTGCCGGCGCTAATCTCGGCGCCTGGCTTTTTATCACAATGAAACCTCATCAGTGGCGCCTTGTTCTGCGTCGCGCGCGCTCATCCAGCGGTGTGTGCGATGCCGGGCCCACTCGAGCCGGACACACCCGGCGGCGCCCGCCGCAGCGAACCGCGCCGCGGCCCGCCGCCAGAAGTCGACCTGGTGTACATACACGGCCTGCCGCGGCCCGCCGCCAGAAGTCGACCTGGTGTACATACACGGCCTGCCATGGCCCGCCGGCAGAAGTCGACCTGATGTACATACACGGCCTGCCGCGGCCTGCCGGCAGAGGTCGACCTGATGTACATACACGGCCGGCCGCGGCCCGCCGGCAGAAGTCGACCTGGTGTACATACACGGCCGGCCGCGGCCCGCCGCCAGAAGTCGACCTGATGTACATACACGGCCGGCTGCGGCCCGCCGGCAGAAGTCGACCTGGTGTACATACACGGCTGGCCGCGGCCCGCTGCAGAAGTCGACCTGATGTACATACACGGCCGGCCGCGACCCGTCGGCAGAAGTCTACCTGGTGTACGTACACGGCCTGCCGCGGCCCGCCGCCAGAAGTCGACCTGGTGTACGTACACGGCCTGCCGCGGCCCGCCGCCAGAAGTCGACCTGGTGTACATACACGGCTGGCCGCGGCCCGCCGCCAGAAGTCGACCTGGTGTACATACACGGCCGGCCGCGGCCCGCCGGCAGAAGTCGTCCTGGTGTACATACACGGCCGGCTGCGGCCCGCCGCAGAAGTCGACCTGGTGTACATACACGGCCGGCTGCGGCCCGCCGCAGAAGTCGACCTGGTGTACATACACGGCTGGCCGCGGCCCGCCGGCAGAAGTCGACCTGGTGTACATACACGGCCGGCCGCGGCCCGCCGCAGAAGTCGACCTGGTGTACATACACGGCCTGTCGCGGCCCGCCGGCAGAAGTCGACCTGGTGTACATACACGGCCTGCCATGGCCCGCCGCAGAAGTCGACCTGGTGTACATACACGGCTGGCCGCGGCCCGCCGCCAGAAGTCGACCTGGTGTACATACACTGCCGGCCGCAGCCCGCCGCAGAAGTCGACCTGATGTACATACACTGCCGGCCGCAGCCCGCCGCAGAAGTCGACCTGATGTACATACACGGCCGGCCGCGGCCCGCCTCGCGGAGCGAGCCGCGTCCTTCGCCCGCAAGCGGGTGTCGGATGGCTTCGACAGGGCGAACGCAGTGCCGTGCCGCAGCCACCTGTGTGTCACAGTGATGTGTCGCGGTCAGTGTTGTGTCGCAGCACTGTGTCGCAGTCATCGGCGTGTCGCAGTGTTGTGCCGCAGCAACCAGTGTGTCGCAATGATATGTCGCAATGGTGAGTCACAGCGCTGTATCGCATCCACTGGTGTTCGCGCGTCTCTCTCGATTCGCAAAACGCGGAAGATATTCTGACTCGAAGTGCGCCGATCATGTTTGGTTTCGGGGGAATTGACACTTCGGGCGTTGACCGATGTCCCCGACGGTCGAAGCTGCACCGCACGTCTGAGATGATCGGCATTATGGACGCTTTTTGGTATGGAAAACAGCCAGTGTGACGGCTCCCCATCGTACGATATTCGATATCACAGAAACCACAGTACACACTTGGGATAATCACGCTCTGCGCAATGGAGAACACGTTGAGGAGCTACGCTGAGCAGGCCGGGAGAGATCAGGTCATGTCTCGTGGCCTTTGTCTCGTGGTCTTTTGAGCTAGATGAGTAAGTGCCAACTTTGCCGGTTCACCTCTGTCGGTACGCAGTCATGGGCTGCGCCAACACTGGGATGACGAGATCGATTCTCCGGAATATTGTTCAAATTTAACATATGCCTGTCTGTCATGTGGGCACTGCATGGAACAAATGGATTCGCGAGCCTAACATCACCGCAACCATCTCACCCTGCCGGAGTTAATGTGTAGAGTGCATGCACTGATGGATGTGATCCGATTCTTTTGAAATCCTCAGTGTCAGTATGTATGCAACCCCGTGCACAATTAATTGCTACGCAGGCAGTAGGACGACCGGAAAAAAATATCAAGGAAAATCACCACATAATTCCGATACAATAATTATCCTACAATTACCGTTCTCTGGTCAACTGGACACCATCTTGGTCGAACTCACGCCTCTCTGTCTCAATCCAATTTTATATGCAAACAAATATTTCCATTTGAAATGCAACGCGAATTATGAACGTCATTAAGTTCTGCAAGTGTTCCGTCGATGTACACTTTGCGTCAGGTTATTGCGCCGGCTATTTATTGCCATCATTGCAGCAAATGAAGGAGGTGTTGTGAAGAACCATCCATTTTATGATGTGAAAGCACAAGGTCGTGATCAGGTCTGTTGATTAATTTCAAGCCATGGTCTTCTTCACTGTACGATACTTCGATACCAAACATACCTACTTTAGGATAGGTATGATTCCATCGGCTGCGTGCAGTTAACATTGGAGCTTGTCATAATTTGGTGTGCCATGTATGGTGTAATGATGCGGATAGAAAATTAAGTTGTCAACATGCTGACAAATTAAAAAATTTGCTAACCACCCTATCAAATTCATAATTTGGTACAGACATCGTTCAGAAACTCAGAATTCGGCGATCACGATGCCCAACGCGAATCCAACTGTGATCACGGCGGGCATTAGGTGGGATCATCCACTACAGTGAACAGCTTAGCCGTACAGGACGCGCTGGTTGCCGGCACACATAGCGCGGACGGCAAGCGGTTTGATCAGTGATGACTGGTGCGGGGCCCAGGACGTCCCGGAGTCTGGCCGGTATACATAACATGGGCGGCGAGTGGTGTGACCCGTGACGACTGGCAGGGGCCCAGGACGTCCCGGAGTCTGGCCGGTGTACATAACATGGGCGCCGAGTGGTATGACCCGTGACGACTGGTGCGGGGCCCATGACGTCCCGGAGTCTGGCCGGTATACATAACGTGGGCGGCGAGTGGTATGACCCGTGACGACTGGCAGGGGCCCAGGACGTCCCGGAGTCTGGCCGGTATACATAACGTGGGCGGCGAGTGGTATGACCCGTGACGACTGACAGGGGCCCAGGAAGTCTCGGAGTCTGGCCGGTATACATAATGTGGGCGGCGAGTGGTATGACCCGTGACGACTGACAGGGGCCCAGGAAGTCTCGGAGTCTGGCCGGTATACATAATGTGGGCGGCGAGTGGTATGACCCGTGACGACTGGCAGGGGCCCCGGACTTCCCAGAGTCTGGGCGGTGTCGGGCATCTGGCGGTGACGCGACCCAGATATGGGAGGCGCCCGCGACCATGGCGAGCACCCCGAACAGCCCCTCTAGGATCACGAGCTCGACAGGCGCCGCTACCGCGCCGCGAACTCGCCACACTCGACTGCCATCTGCCGGCCCTGTAATGTGTGCTGAGACCTTCGGTGTTCCTCTGCTCTATTAAGCATTCATCGTCGCCCGTCAGAGGTCAGTGAATCTCAGCGGAACTTGCCGGCCTCTGCATATTCATCATGGCATGTCAATGCAGTTGTACATGACTCACCGTTACCAGTTCGCACACAGCAACGTCCCAGAACATCCGCACGTCACACGTTCCATGAGCTAATCGTATTTCACCTTGCTCGACAATATGGCGAAGTGCAAGGATGCACAATGCACACCAATGATGCGATACGACTGTATGCTACCTGCACCTGGACCGTACGGCTTTCATAGTGCGGCCTTCTGTCGTTCAGTGAGACGCTACAGCTTTCACTAGCTTCCGACGCGCGTTGCACCACGCTTGCTCTCGGCAGCACCTGTTTCCGTCAACAGAGACGTGCACGCTCCGTGAGGTCCGCTCGTGCTGACGAGACCCGACGTCCATCTGGCCCAGCTCACAGCGAACGGCTCTTGTGTACGCTGACGGAGACCTTGGGCCGATTTTCACAGTCTCGACACGGGCGCTCTCTGGTAAGTCGGACCGCGCGACCTTTGCGCACACAGAACACAAGTCAGTTCAAGTGCCAATGTCAGTGTTCTACAAAGCACTCATTGCAATGCGTAGTGTGTCGGGGCGCCCACTGAGAAGCTGCCATACAGCTAGTCCACATGCCGCGTCGGAAGTGGATTCCGGGTGTTTTTCATGAATGGGTTACACGGACAGTGCCTGGTCTGGTAGAATGGATATATACATGATAATTCACGTTTAATGATCTAAACTGCGAAAATAAATGTATTAAACTAGACGACCTTTCGGTGGTTCATACACATCGTCGGTGACAGCCACGAAATTGTCATGTATTTGTGTTATGTCTACTCAAGATGGTATGTCATATAATAGTCATAATAATATGGTTATATTGCTGTCGTACTGGTTACCATACAGTCCAGGTCTCCCCACTCGGTATTGTATTGTAGCTTAGGGGCGCATCGACAGCAAAGGTGATATAGCGCGCCTATCGGGGTAATAGGCCGACACACAGAGTGCTCTCTATGTTCACATAGAGTGCTCATGGGTTCCTCAGCGTCGTCTTGACCCCTGCCTGGATATGTATTGGAGAAAGTTTCGAGGGAGGTCATAAGTGGCATAAAAAGGAAGTGGCAAAGCAACCTGAAGCCAGTGGAAGTGAAAGCCATAGATCAACTCGTGGCAGGCGGTTCCATAGTGATAAGACCGGCGGACAAAGCTCTGTAGTGGTGATGATGGATGCCGAGTATTTCCGCAACAATTCACGCAAAGGACTGGAAGATAATACAATATACTGGCCTACAAATTCAGACCGCACTCTTTCGATGCAGGAAAAGGTCAGAAATTTGGTATATAACCTGTGCAATATAGGCAAGAACTCGCGGGGGTATATGTTGCTAACAAGTACAAATCCGGGATAGATACCGGGAAACTTAAAGGCACACAAACCGGGTCATTCGCCAATAACTATGGTGATTAGCAGAAACCACGCAACCGAAAAAGATCGCGGAAGTACCAAAAAGCTTGCTTAAGGGTACGTGAAATCAAAACCGACTTAAATCACTGACACAACGGATTTTCTTACGAAATTGCGACACCAAGAAAGCTTCTTGCAAATCAGTCAGCAAAGCACAGCATTCAAATGTTCTGCATGGGTGTAGTATAAAAATGTACCCAAGCATACGAAAGCTAGAGAGCCTCCAAGCCTGCCGGGTTGCCCTAAACAGCAAATACCAGGCTATTCCAAAAGAAGACCTCATTCACATGACACAATTGGTTCTTGAAAGCAACAATTTCAGGCTAGAAAAAGCAACACACTACATCCAGACGAACG
The DNA here is from genome assembly GCA_034440575.1 of Imbricaverruca yamaguchii. NCBI lineage: Eukaryota > Metazoa > Arthropoda > Thecostraca > Neoverrucidae > Imbricaverruca > Imbricaverruca yamaguchii. The sequence continues at coordinate 1,082,306 of JAOTOL010001457.1, read as the reverse complement.
GAACCGTAATAAGATTGTGTCTAGGGAAAAGTTACGCTTGCACGTATACGAGCAGCTGGGAAACAGCTTTATTGGCCACCGCACGGGCCAAACATTCATTTGTTATACGTTCTTCCCGGACATAGTTCGTGCCCTTGCCGGAGACGTAGATCACTCACAACGGCTCCCGTCAACTAAACAACACCATTCACCCGAAAGGTCACAGTGGATTTGAGGTACTCTGGTAAAAGCGTTGATTTTCTGGATGTCCGCATTGGCCTACACAGCGGTAAATTTTCAACCGAAGTGTTCTCAAAACCCAAGGATAAAATGCATGCTTGCGGTACGATTCGGACAACCCGAAATAAGCGAAGGACAGCAACCCACTGAGGCTGGTAACCCTGGCCACACGGATATGCAGCACGCACAACTTGTACGCCAAAAATGAAAACATAATAAGAGACCACCCATTACAAAGGTGTGCCCGCTCAGAGTAAACGATGGGCTCAAGGCCAAACACGCTGGTAAACACTCATTGCTAGTGAAAAGAGGTCAACGTAAATCTGCCGCTAAGAGGGTCCCAGTGATCATTATTTGTTTTCAAAATATCTTCCCGACGTCCAACGGATATGTGAGGAACAACCGTCATATTTTACAGTGACCAGAAAACCTACAAAACTTTACCCAGCCAACTCTATGCTATCCTACAGAAGGGCAAAAAACCTAGCGAATACAATGATGGATGGCAAGAAAAGAAGGGATGGGGGAATGAAGACGGAAAGGACAATGGGGAATGTACGTGACTCAAAATCGGGCACCGAATTGTGGAAAGAATTGTTGCACGTACCTCGTCATGTGTGAGGAAATTGAAGGGCTTGGATAGAAAGTAGGAAGATCTACTATAGGCTGCAAATCTGAAACTATAGGCTGAAAATCTGCAAATGTCGTGCATGGCGTGCTCTGGAAAAAGTGTGATGATGTTTGTGATGTGGCAGAAGCAGGACAAATTGTTTGCCTGGGTCCGAAGTCGATTGAAATTAGAAATAAAATATATTTGTCCATTTGGTACGGAAAAGGAGAGATTCCTGTGAGTAAACACTTTAACGTACCGGACCACGAGATCGAAGATTTCCGCATAGTTGTGCTAAGAAGCGTTTGTAAAGGAAATGAGTTTTATTGGCGGCAACGGGAAACAGGTGGATTAGCATATTGGGAGCGGATTTGAAACTAGGAAGAATTAATCGGAGAAAAGAATGATTCAGGACGTAATATGGTTGATGTGTTAGTATAAAATAATGCACTATGACGGTAACGATTTGTTGTGGCCGCGTTGACAATCTTGCTACTATTATGCCGTGCATGTTCGCCTGAGCACGGCATCTTTCTTTACATTTACTTTACCACGCGAGTTGGCAAGTTATAGTTTTGCCATGGATACCCATATTATATACGTGCGTTGTCACTTAGTTGTGTCTAATCAGAAGTGTCTAATAGCTTGGCATGCGATATTTCATCATCGACTGTGTGGAACACATGTCGCAACGCGGATGCTCTGATGAAAATACGACGTAGCACTGAAACTGTCTCAAGATTTAATATGGATATACATATACATATATACATATATATATATATATATATATATATATATATATATATATATATATATATATATATATATATATATTCAAACATCCTACATTAATTTCTTCGGTACATATTATTGGCATATATCTACCAAAAAAATATTTGCTTGGCTTTCTTCACGCCTTTTGTCTATGTGACCTTCACTCATGTGCAAAGGTTATCAACCCTATTACTTCGGTCACCAGTTCAATTCGAATCTGCCACGTCTGATCACTGTCTCACTTCGGGTGGGTGCCGGTGAGTTGCTGGGCGTGACGCTTCTGCCGCGCCGTCATCTCCTCGGCCAGGGTGCGCCGTTGGCGCGTGTTTGTCTGGCCACATCCATCGCCTACCACGTGCAGCCTGGCCAGCAGCCAGTGGAGCCGGACACCGACTGTTACCATTTGGAGCACGCGCCGCACCTGGCTCGCCAGCAGCTCGGCCTCCCCGCGCGGCTCCCCACCGTAGTCCCACCGCTCCCCGTCTCGGCTCTGCCAGGATGTTGACGGACATGGCCGTGCAGAGGCGCCTCGCTCCGCTGGCTCGCCACCAGACCGCGCACGTCGCTGGACTTACCCAGCCTCCTCTAAACTGGTCCGGTGTAGCCCTCGGGCGTCCCGCCTCTCCGCCCACCTCGCCTGGCCAGGTGTTCGCCGAGCAGCAGAGTTGCACGTCCGCCTTCTACTCTGTCTCGCCCTCTCTGAGCTGGAGCTACGGGTAGCCTTGCGCTCTGCCAGCACGCGCTCGATCCCGCCCGCCACTGGGGCGATCCACAGTCGGAAGTCGGGCGCCGGTCCCTGTGTCTTGCCGTGTCTTCATTTTACCAGAGTCCGTCCTGGGGAATGACGCTGCCAGCCAGTCCGAAGACCTGCACTGTCGACGACGGTCAGCTCCAGCGGAAGAGTCGGTGCATTTCCGACTTGACTGCGTTAGTTGACTGTCCTCAATCAAACAGCAGTCCTGCCCTAACATTAAACCCTGCCCCTCCCACTCAGTGAATTAACATTAAATTGCCAGCAAGCACCATGGCACTTCCATGTCTCTCCAGTCGCCACAGGGAAATTTCGCGTAATAAATCGCGCGATCCTGCACCAGTGTCTAATTACCACTATTTGGCTGAACCATCACCTGCACACTCTTTTCACGTGTTTCGATTCGGAGTCTGCGTAGCGAACACTGGAGGTGTGCGCTTCTTCAAATGGGTGCTTACTTATGCGTGCTTGGCAAGACACCATACCAAGCATTGGCGTAGGTATTGATGAGAATCTTGGAAAAGCATAACGGATAAGAATTAGCTGAAGGCAATGTTCTAATGCCGCTGAAAAATTAACAGTACATTTCTACCGGCAATGAATACCATACGAACGATATTAATTATTTGTTTAATCAGCGCATCATGGACATCGAAATGCGGCAATCAATGCTGGGAAGTATACAAAGACGATAATAACGGATGGTGTAATCCCATCGCATATTTAAGAAGGAGATGGCATTGGACAGGATGTCCGACACAAACGGAAATAAATTTCCAGATAATGGTCACGTGGTGATCGCTGTGATCGGTGATGATGATGATCGCTGTGATCGCTGTGTGATCACGTGTGATCGTACAGGAAAACCGTTCTTCCATGGGGAAAATAGAACCAGGTCTGGCACCTTGCTCGCCAATTGCTCTATCTATTCTAGTTAAATAGCTAAGTAACTCTATAGGCGGCCCTGTCAGAACTGGAGTCGGAGATCCATTAAATGTTGTCCAAGTGCAATCTACGCTAGAAACTATGCCAATATAAATACATGCAAAAAAGTGCTCAGCCAATATCAGTGGTACGTTTTTCAAATCTTGTTTCCTTGCACCTATATTCGGGTGCTCACAGCTTATTTGTCTCAGATCGTCTTTTCTGCTTAAAAAATAAGGTCGGTTGCCACTGAATAGCCCTGGCAGCAGACACATAATATAACATGCCAGACAAATTGTTGTGCATTAATTATATATCACTGCTATTCTTATGAAATCCACTGATAGGTTCCACCCATCTATGTCACGTTTCTCGCTTGTTTCCTATCCGTTGATAGAGCCATGCACATTTTAGCTTGTTTTCAAAGCCGGCTTTAGTACCAACGACCACTGGTGGACAACGCCATTGGGCAGGTGTGGCCTACGCCTACGCCACACGAATGCTGCTGAGAGTTAACATCGGCCAATGACAATTAACTTGAAATAATTGAATCAAAGACATTATTTACCCCACGAACTTTGACTGCGATCCTCCACGGATGCCGCCGGCAAACAACAATTGGCGCGTGTGTGCTTATATTTCATTTGCCGACTTGGGTATTCATAAACATTGGTAAACGCTACTAGCCTACCTTGCGAGTTGCACTTCCAGAGCACCTTGTTCAGTTCCATTGTCCTAGGAAGGGAGAGGTCGACATTCTTCTTCATTGATACCGGCGGTTAGCACGGCTGCCCTCGACCTCAGCCGGAAGCCTGGACAGACGGTGATGTGTGTTTTTTTTTGCATATTAAGCCACGGCGCGAGCTTGACCACATGATGTGTGACTGACCGGGTGCAACGAGGGGTCGGGACGCAGCTGCACACAGGTTGCAGACCATCAATCGCTCTAAAAAAATAGAACGATGTCAGCTGTCACCATTTGGGTTTCCTGGGCATGTAGGGAAATGACCCCCTGAAACAGTGGTGTCCGCGTGCTGTGTGAGCTTGGCATCCTAAAAAACTGACTTCGATGACATTCAATATTGCATTCGAGTAACGAGCTTGTTGGGAAATACTTTGGTTCTGTTTGATTGATTGTTTTCGGTAGCCAGTGGAGCTTCAAAGCTACCGTGTCAGCGACATAGTCTGCAGGGGCCAGTGGAACTCAGGAGCTGCCACGAGGGCGTCATAGTTTCGGGCCCCAGCGGGGCTCGGTGGCTGATATGTAGACGTCGTAGTCATCAGGGAACAGTGGTGCTCGGGGCTACCACGTAGGTGTCATAGTCATTGGGGCACAGTGAAGTCCGGGAGCTGCTACGTAGGGGTCATGGTTTTCGAGCCCCCGTGTGGCTCGGAAGCTGACATGTAAACGTCTTAGTCATCGGGGATCAGAAGGGCTCGGGAACTGCTGCGTAGGTCTCATCAGGGGCGAATCCAAAAGCTGGGCCTGCAGGGAGAGGGGAAATACAAAAACTCCGATATGGAAGAAATTATCAGTTTTGAACAGCTAACAGTCGTCGAGTGTGCTAAGATGACATTTATGCCCCCACCCAATATGCTTAGATTACGATAAAATATCGTAATGCGAATTTAGGCAAAAATCGGCCTCTTGGGCGGCGGCTATGCCGTCGTTGCACCCCTCCCCTTGGATCTTCCCGTGGGGTTAGGTTGCCCGTGGGTGGCATAGTATCCGGGACCCAGTGGGGCTCGGGAGGTCCCGTCGTAAGGCGTCAGAGTCATCGGGATCCAGTGAGGCTTGGGAGCTGCCACGTAGGCTTCATAGCACTCGGGGTCCAGTCGGGCTCGGGAACTGTCACATAGACGTCATAGTCACAGGGGCCCAGTAGGGCTCGGGAGCCGCCAAATGCGTCAAATGTGTCAAAGTCATATGCGTCAAAGTCATAGGGACCCAGGGGGCTCAGGTGCTGGTTGGTTACTGGGGTTTAGGGGCGCATCGACAACGTCGGTCATGTAGCGCCCTGTAGGGCTCAGGTGCTATTACATCGACTTCAGACGTTGGGATCCAGGGGTTTGGGTACTGTTGCATCGACTTCAGCCATCGTGATCCAGTGGTCTCGGGTTTCGAAAGCTAGCACTGTTCAGCAGACGTCATGTGTAGCGATAGGCTCATCTCTAAACACATCAGGTCAACGTGTGGAAGTCTGGCGATGAACGACAAGGTCTGGTTCTGCACAACGAGTGTGGTGTGTGCTGAAGCTTACTACCCCACACAGTGCGATACACATGAGCCAACCATAAAGATCGAGTCAAGATCAAGATGTCAAGACATCGAAACAATTACGCTCAATACAACAAGATGTCCTGCTCGAGATTGTGGCTGCGCAAAACGATGTTGTTTATATTACCGGACGTTGTTATAATTGTCTGCACGGTTTTTGCTCTTGAGGCGCTTAGTGGTGAACTTATGGCAATACGTTTCGACACGACATTCTCAAGAGGCAATTGATGAGTCACTCTGCGGTTTGGAAAAGCTTAGTCCCGGCATTTTCTTCTCCCTGAGCCGGATCAAGCCAGCTATTATCAGCACAAGCTTGTGGTCTGAGAGGACGTAGTTCTGAGATCCGAGTCAAAGCCTTCGTGCCTGATAACTCATTTATTATAATTTCACAGGCTACCTGAGATCTGCTTCAGATCTGAGTCGCGTCGAACTATAAACCTTGCATTCGTCAGCATTGCCAAAGCCACAATTAGTTTTGTTTTTATGCCTGCTTCCCTGAGGAAATATTCCGACTTTACAGCGTCTCCGCGTCATCGCAGCGTCTCCGCATCGGCCGACGATTTCTGCCGCGGTGAGAACAACTCGCCTCCCGCCGACGCTGAGCGCGCTTGGACGCCCGGCTCGGCAAGACCCCCTGCGGCTTCGCTTCCGGCCCGCCGCGTCGCAAATGTCGCCGGCGGCGGAGCCGGCTACGTTTGTGGCGCGGCCGCGAACGACCGGCCGGCGCCGGCGGTGTGTTTGTTTAGAGGGCTCGCGACGGCCGGGAGTGCGTGCACAAGGCGTCGGCCGGCCGGCCGGCTCGGCCAGATCGGTACGCCGGGTCGCCCGGAGTCCGATTGACGGCTGGCAGTACCGGGTTTCCTCCGCAGCCCGTGACATTTGCGCACAGTTCGATTCCGCTTGCGTGGAGGCAGCACACAGTTTCGGCTCTGCTTGCCTGCCTCGGGACCCCCGGGGAGTCGGCACGCAGCGGAGAAGACCGAGCTGTGGAGCCGAGGAATTGGTGACGTGTTTCAGTTTGCCGAAACTTTTCTAAGCACACATAAGTCGGACGTGAATTACTTTGAGGTAGATTTAGGAAGAGGTCGGATGAAAGGAGAGGTGGGGAAGCATCGGCAGGCGAGAGAGAGAGAGAGATAGAGAGAGAGAGAGAGAGAGAGAGAGAGAGAGAGAGAGAGAGAGAGAGAGGAGTGAGAGAGAGGGTGAGAAGATAGAGGGTGAGGGTGAGGGTGAGAGTGAGAAAGAGAGAGTGAGAGTTGAGAGTGAGAGTGAGGTTGAGGGTGAGGGTGAAGGTGAAGTGAAAGAGAGAGAGAAAGTGAAGCGAGAGTGAAGTGGAGATAGAGGAGAATGAATAAAAGAATGAACCGCATTCTCCAATACCACCACATCCTAAATTTCCCAAAGAGAGATGTGCTTTTATCACTGTTAACTTCACGGCAACCGAATGTTCCATCGCATGCGATTTTCCATCAAAGTTGGCATATATCGGTGGCGATATTTGCACTACACGTCAGCGCCCTCGTCAAGTGAGGACTGACACCGCGTCTCACAAAAGCTCGCTCCTCGAGCGGACGAGTAGAAACAGGCGACGGGCTGGTGCCGAGTCATCTGCTGCGACACCAAGACTGTCTGGCGTCTGCTGGGTCACGGAGAGCAGTCACAATTTTCCGACACTTCTCCCGCCACTAACGCAAGGCCAACTGAAGCAAGGCAAGGCGCCGCCCTTGGCCTGGAGCGGTTGAAACGGCAGCCAACCAACCGAACAGCCAGACCAATAGAGGAGACACTTTTTTTTAACACACCGCAACCTCGACAGCCTTGTTACCATTGGGATTTCACAGAGGGGTCGACACATGCAGCGCACGATACGTCGCCCACAACAGCTACTGCACTCCACCTGGATACCCGAACGTGGTCGCCCTGAGAAGCCGGCGAGGAACCAGGTGGCGTCTCGTGGCTATCTGCGGCTGGCGTGATTTGCGTGTGTGATTTGTGTTCGTGATTTGCGTGTATGATTTGCGTTTGTGACTTGTGTTGGTGATTTGTGTTTGTGATTGGCGTTTATTTATTTGTTTGTGTTCGTGGTTCGGTGTTTATGATTTGTGTTTCGGTACGTGGTTTGTTTAGGTGTTCGTGGTTTGTGTTTGAGTTGGTGGTTTGTATTTGTGTCCGTGGTTCGGTGTTTGTGATTTGTGTTTGTGCACCTGGTCTGTGTTTGTGTTCGTGGTTCGGTGTTTGTGATTTGTGTATGTGGTTTGTGTTTGTGTTCGTGGTTCGGTGTGTGCGATTTGTGTTTGCGTCCGTGGTTCGGTGTTTGTGATTTGTGTGATCGCTCGCTTTGCGTGCGGTCCCGAGGGTCAAGCAATCGTCTTCCCAAACACCTCATCACTGAATGACGGCGACAGCTCAATCGATCCCGCCGGCTGTGCCGCTCACCGGTCGTGGCGGTAACAGCTGACGCGCGCGGTGTCTGCGGCTATTCAGCGGCGAATCGGCGGAGTCGGTCGGTTGTGATGCACGAGTGCAGCTCGAGTCATCGGCTGGTGATGTCGTCAGCCGCCAATTGATCCGTGAGCTTGACGTCAGATGTCGGCGGCGTCAGATTTGTTTGCAACACCATTTGACCTTGGTGTTCACAGTGCCTGACGGCAGGTACCCTGGTGTCGGCAACATGTGTCGGCAGGCACCGCGAAATGACTTGTGACAGTTGATGGAAGCGTTTTCCTATTTTCAGCGTTCGTGAGCGACACACGAAATCGACATCCGGGATATATTTGTTGGCTCCCTCCTGCAGGCGCCAAAAGGCGGTGTGATTCGTAGTGGAAAACCAGATGTCGTAATATCTGCACTTGGAAACTGGATTAGCCAATCACAAATCTTCAGATATCCATTGCCGATAACAATAGTCACACGTTTGGAAGGCTATTCGATATGTGATGGTTATGAACGTATTCGATATGTAAATGCTTTGTGTGATTTTATTTCAAGGAGAAATGGCAGAATGGTAAATATTTACAGCAATCTCAAATGGAAAAACTGTAGACGCAAGCGTTGTATTTGTTTCATAAATGCCAATGGTAGAGAACTGCCTCCGTTGGTGATATGTGAGTGGGTTCTTTAGGGGAGCGGGAGCCGGGAGCACAGCGGACAGCCGACCTCCTTCCCTGGCTTTGGACGAATTTAACATCGACTGCAGCCTAGCATGCACGGGCGTTGCATAAAAAAACCAACTTCAGAATAATATTCGTCCTCCAACTTTGTGACAGTTAGCGTCACAATATGGTTCTTAGCTACCCAGAGTTGTACGTCCTCGAGCATGAATACAAGCTGCCCCATAATGTTTCATTTCAACACTTCGAAAGTTTAGGGGATCATTTGTCCGTGCGTAGTCAATGTACTTTTCGTTTCAATAATTTATTTGATGTTGTATGCACTTTTTCACTCAAATGTCTAGCGCGAGGCTCGTTGACATCATTCTTTCTACATCCGAATAAGTGTTGCATTCACTGCACCAGAACATTTTCTGCGCGACTGGGTCGAGTGCACGCCACAAATTAGCATACACATTTATATTCTACATTCCATATTCATAATCTATTATAGTGTAGATTCATACTCAACTTCTCGGGATGATGGCAGATGGCTTGACTGCTAGATGATGCTTTCTTTACTTTCCTGCCTTCCCTGGTCTGCGACATCAAAGACGGCGAAGTACCGGGGGAGGGGTACTGAGGCATTCGGCAAACACTGGGCATTCGTCACCGGCCCAAGCTCCGTTGTCGGTCCTCGTTTCGTCGTTGGTCCTCGTTTCGTCGTCGGTCCTCGTTTCGTCGTCGGCCGGCCCGTCAGCCGACTGCCGTCGTCACCTGCCGACCCGCCTTTGCCGCCGGCGTTCTCACACAAAGCGTGCGTCCAACATGGCTCCGCTGAGTGACGCGGTCGCGGCGCTGTCGACATCGGCGCCGACGATGACGTCACGCTGCCCGCGTCCCACCGTTGCCGTCCTTACGATGGTGCTTTCGCCTCCGCTCCACAGCCAGTCGGTTCCGCAGCGACCCTCCATCCCGTAGCGCAGAAACTGTCTCAAAATTTGAGGTGGACGAGCCATTTTCCAAAGTTGAGAAAGTTGAGTAAGGAGAAAGGGCTGTCTACTTTGTCCCTCTGCTTCCCACGCCCCTGCTCCGTGTTGTCGTTCTCGGACATGGTAGCGGATGTGGAAATCATCCACTCACAGCAGAGTTGCAAATTTACCGTACGCCAACTGCATTTGAAATTTGTCACTACCTCTGAAACTTGGCTTGACATTTTTTTCCACCGTAATTTTTGGAATCACAGTTACCCGGGGATAAATCGTGGATTTCTGATTTATCTGCAGTTAACACAAATTCATGCTGAGGATGAAAGATGAAAGAACATCAGTAAAGACTCATGTCTTTACTGATGTATGAGCACAGCACAGGTTGTTGATCTGGCTCAATTCACACTGCTGACAACAATTTGCGCCAGCCCGGAGAACATCAGATAACTCGTGAAGTCCTGTGGTACAGGGGTGTAGACCTGACGGAGAACATCAGATAACTCGTCAAGTCCTGTGGGAGAGGGGTGTAGACCTGATGGAGAACATCAGATAACTCGTCAAGTCCTGTGGTACAGGGGTGTAGACCTGACGAGACTGGGCATGACAAGCGACAGCGTAACCACGGGACCTGTCAGAAGACCTTGAGCAGTCTGAAAATTACCATTCGGCAAAAGTAGCAATCGATCGGGCTTAGCTGATCTCGTAGATTGACTTAGAAGCAAAGAAAATGAGAATGCGCTTATCTTCACTCTCCTTGATCGTATATGAGAATGCTTTAACATCCTGTCTAATGGTTGCATGGTGCACCTGGGCTAGCCATTTATATACATATATACTTATATTTATACAGTTATAAAAAAAAATTACAAACTGAAGTGAAAATATTGAAGTGTAATACCACACTACGATAATTATTTTTGCATGGCGGCTGCGATGCCTGTCCCATGATAGTATATGCTACTGCTGTGTTATATCCTGACCAACTCTGGCATTTCAAACATTTTAAATCGACGAAAGGGTGGTTGGGAGCCGAAGCAAAACATGCTGCTTATTCGGAACATCTTGGTGAATATGACAAACTCGTTCTTAGAGTATCTTCACTTCCTACACCTATGTATGCATTTTGTCAATTGATACTTCTCACCATGTTCTCGCTTAAAACCAATCGTATTGTAGTTTGGGGGCGCATCGATTGCACAAGACATAAAGCGCTTAAACCCATCACGAATCGATCGACATATTACTTAATGTGTGATGTAAGCCATTTCTTAATAGTTTTTGCATCAGCGGCTTGCTCCGTGACTGACAAGTGAGTTTGAAAAACTTAGCTTCGACGTCGTTCTACGACACTTGCCAGTCTTTTCACATTGTTGTCGTTCAACACATACGCTACCAGATTTAGTTATGTGACCTTTTGGCGACTTTTGTATCCGTACTCTCATGTTTGTTTTGTGTGCGAATGCGTGCGTGAATTTTCACGTTGAGACGTGCCTGCCCAGTAGCACAGCTGTGATTGTGTTGTAGTTGTATTGTTGATAGCGTGACTGTCTGTGGTAACCGGAACTGTCCGGTGACGATTGCCTACACAAGATCAAGATTAATCAAATACAAAATCGGATGTTCTATTTGCGCCAGAACCGGGCGGATGCGACAGACAGGCAGTGGATGCATGGTGGCAGGCGGCAGTCCACTCAGGCAGCTTGTTCAAACGCCGCTCACATGGCTGGCGATATTTTCCGCTGCCGGCAGAGCGGCAGGACGCGAATGTGGCGGCCGAGCGGCAGGACACGAATGTGGCGGCCGAGGGGCAGGACACGAATGTGGCGGCCGAGGGGCAGGACACGAATGTGGCGGCCGAGGGGCAGGACACGAATGTGGCGGCCGAGGGGCAGGACGCGAATGTGGCGGCCGAGCGGCAGGACGCGAATGTGGCGGCCGAGCGGCAGGACGCGAATGTGGCGGCCGAGCGGCATGACGCGAATGTGGCGGCCAGGCAGAGTGGCGGCCGAGGGGCAGGACACGAATGTGGCGGCCGAGGGGCAGGACGCGAATGTGGCGGCCGAGGGGCAGGACGCGAATGTGGCGGCCGAGCGGCAGGACGCGAATGTGGCGGCCGAGGGGCAGGACACGAATGTGGCGGCCGAGGGGCAGGACGCGAATGTGGCGGCCGAGGGGCAGGACGCGAATGTGGCGGCCGAGGGACAGGACGCGAATGTGCCGGTTGAGCCGCTCCGGCCTGAGGTTGCGCAGCGGGCCATCTCGTCGTTCCAAGCGGCGCAGCTTCGATTAGTGTCGCAGCTCATTCGCCAGCCCGCAAAGTCGGAAGTGTCCGTGCTCCCGCCCCCACCGCTGTCCAAATACAAGTGGGACGTCGTCCAGCCGGCCACCGTGGTGAACACCCTGGCAGGGGTTTCCGGGGGTGTTGATTACATCCGACGTCAAGTCGGGCCCGGCACCTCGTGCACACAGCCCGCAGGCAGATTGGTAGTGAATGATGTTTTCAACCGAGACTGTACGCCAGGTGGTCGACCCCGGCGCGAGACCCTAGAAACCAGCAGGGAACTCGTATGGATTCCCGTCGACGTGTTCGCTCATGGTAGATACGTGCCAGCCGCACACGACTGCGGACAGACACCTTCGGGTGTGGCTCACCCGAAATACATGGCACTGATGCATACTTCACGGAAACTTCTTACCAACAGTACGTGTGATGAATGACGCACGTGATACATTTGCGACGTCCCAGTTTTGTTCTGTGACGACATTTCAGGCAGCGTGTGGTCAGGCATAAACCAGAATATCAACTTACCATCGCAGTAAGCATGCATGCACTTTTCTCGGAAGGCCGCAGCTAATTGGCAGATAGCTAATGACAAGGCCGGTTCCCAGACATTACAAACATTAAGTCAGCGCCAGTTGAGCGGCTGCGCATTGTTGAAAGCGTTGCCCAATTTGTAACCCAGTGTGTCCTCCACTCATTGGATGTCACTGGATGGCTCATGATAATTTTTTTTTTAAACAGTTTCGGCGGCATACGTGAGCATTAGTCAATTTTACTGATTACCACTTTGAGATGTGGTGGGCCGGTTGAACTCACATATATGTATCCATATTGCGCCAATTAACCCTGACCTACCGAAAGCACTTCGTCAGCTTCTCCAACGAGAGGCGACTGTCACCTCTTGTCATTACTTACTCAACTGTGCTGAGGATATGATTCAAAATACCGCAAGCGCTTTGCAACGACATCCATGGAGCAGTGGTTTCCATTGTCACACACTTGGCTAACCGTTCATAATATGTACATATATATATATATATATATATATATATATGCATATATATATATATATATAATATATATATTGCATATAGATAATTTATATATATATTTGTTTTATGTTTTATTATTTTTTTTTTTTTTTTTTTTAATATAAATTTTTATGCAGCGAATCACTCATCATGCACCCAAAAATTATTTTCATTCGTTGCTCTCCCGAACGTTGCGAGTTCAGGCGCACCATGGTGCGTGTCAGGCGAACGAGGGAGAAGACAGGTGTCCTACCAGAGCGACGTAAACCAAACAAGCCAAACAAGGCAGCAGGACCTGATGATATTTATGCTAGGTGTTACGGGAAACTAAAAGGAACTGGCATTTCCACTTAGTATAATATTTTGTAGATCAGTTTCACAAAATGAAATTCCAACCGATTGGAAAAGGGCAAATGTAGTTCCTATTTTCAAGAAACGAGAAAGAGGAAAGTTAAAAACATAGGCCAGTAAGTCTCACATCCCTAGTCTGCAAGGTACTTGAATCAATTATCAAGGATAGAATAGTTAGTTATCTGGAAGGTAGCAGGTTGATTCAAGATACTCAACATGGGTTTAGAAAAGGACGATCGTGTCTCACAAACCTCTTGGACTTTTAACTTCGCCACAGAACAATTTGATCAGGAAATCAGGTTGATGTAGCATATCTTGACTTTAGTAAGGCCTTGACAAAGTACTTCATAAACGGTTAATGATACAGCTTAAGTCCCATGGTATTGCAGGTAGCATCTAAAATGGATAGAGTTTGGCTTTCAGATAGACAGCAAAGAGTGATGCTAAATGGTACAAAGTCATCATGGAAAATGTTCTTAGTGGCCCCCCCGGGGTCAGTACTGGGGTCACTACTGTTCATTATATTTGTAAATAACATTGAAAGTGGCCTAAGCAGTAAAGTTTTGAAATTGCGGATGATTTGAAGGTCTTTAGGGCAATAACAGGTCAAGATGAGCATATCTCGCTGCAAAAGACTTGCAAAAGACTTTTGTCAAGTCAAAAAGACTTGACAAAAAGTTTACAGAGTGAACCCAAGAAGGACCCTTGCTGCTTATTGTTGCTCTAATCTTTTATGTCTTTATGTCTTTATGTCTTTAAAGCTGGTGAGGTGAGGTGAAGCAAGGTGACGTGGCAACTGGGGTGAGGAACCGCAGGTGAGGAAGTGAGAAAGCTGACAGAGGCGAGGCAGGGGACACTGGATGAGGGGAGGGGCGGCGACACTGGCGAGGCGATAAGACGGCCATCGTCCGGCCGGTCAGGACGCCCGGCCGAGTCGGCCAATGTTTACTGGCGGCGCACTGGTTTGTTTTCACAGCGCTGGCAATGCGAGCCGCTCGTCAGAGCTTAGTGCGCCACTCGTCGGGGCATAGTGCGCCGCTCGTCGGGGCATGGTGCGGGGCTTGTCAGGGCATGGTGCGAGGCTTGTCAGGGCATAGTGCGACACATATCACTCGTGCACACTGTACCACTGCAGTAGTACATGTATGATGTGGCCTGGTCTGGTCACTGGTCACATCATACATGAGCAGCAAAACTTCCGAATACGATGCGATTAGGAAAACTTACAAAAATAATGTTCTTGTAAACGGGCTTTTCCGTAGCAAAACATGCAAAAAGCTTGATGCAAATTTACGATTCGGTAGATGGAAGTTTGGGATAAGCGCCAAACGTGCACAAATAACGGTACGGCTGCATGGATCAAGACACTTCTTGAAGCTATTTTTTGCTAAGTTTTGAGTAAAGTTAGGATAATTATGAAAATAACCGTCTGGTTTTTAATTAGAATTGTAAACCTGGTGATGAAACACACAAAAAACATGTAACAGCTGAAAGGGGCGCTGAGACGTCACGTTATACGTGCCCCAATCGTTAGTTTTGCGATGTGGTGGAGTGTTCATTTTGCGGATTTGTGACAACGGTTGAGTTTTGTTGATTTGTCTATTGAATTCCATAGTGAACTTGATTTGCCCTGTATATTTGACTATTGCACAGTCTGGAACCCGGCCGTCTGGAACAATGACCACTACATAGTCTGGAACCTAAACTATAGAACATAGCCTGGCCCGGAAACAAGGCGCCATTTGATTCACGATGAAGAAAGGGCTATGTTGCAATCGATAACATGTCAACGGCTACGTGAAGGCTTCGAATTCACAGATTCCCTATGTCTTTGCCCAAGAACCTCTAACTACGTGGGTCATTGATAACACATTGTGCCTGTGTACGCCGTTGCTCGGAGCAGATGCGTCAGAAGCGCAAAAGTGCGCCAAATATTCGGAACTTTTCACCTCATTGCGTCAGCCGTCAAATCGCAAAAATCTGATAAGGTGGCTGTTTTGCTCTGGTAAACGGGCCACGCAATCGGAACTTTTGCAAATCGACCTCATCAGATATTTCCGTTTACGGCTGACCTGCTCATGTAAGCGGGGTAATAGTGCGGCGCTCCATAGAGCAGTAAAGTGCCTATTCGCAAGGACATGGTGCGACATTCGGCAATGCATAGTGCGAGATTCGGCAGCGCATTGTTCAGGACATAGTGTACCATTCGTCAGAACATAGCTTGATCCAGCCATGGTGCATTGTGACATCAGAGTGCGACGTGCCACGCGTTGGTGTGCTACCTCTCAGCTTCCAAGGTGCGGTGTGTTATGCATTGGTGTGTAGGTGGTTTCCACATCATATTAATCAGGTGAAGCGAATTCCTTACCTTAAATGTTCAGAACATCAAGTGAGTATTGCGACAAAACGTTCGCTGAAAACTGTCAGCCGTCCTGCAGGTCTATACTTGCTTACATTGGGTTGTCTGAACTTTGTCGTGTTATGCTTAGCTGCCTTAACTGTCATCCTTTAGAGTCCCAGGGTGTTTTCCATCGCATCATTGCAACATGTGACTTACATGTTGCAATGGTGGTACCTTTATAATAGGACTTGTGGCTTACTGTGATCTTTTAGCTAGGTACCGTCAAATTGTCCGCGACTCTTCTATGTGTGCTTGTGCCATGAAGAGCAACATCGACATTCTATTCCAACGTCATCTAGTCTGGCAATCTCCCACCAGGAGAGGAAGCGAACTCCCATCAATCTGTCAGCAGGACTACCCCAGTCGGTCCGTCAGAATGCTACGTATATGGCAGCGTAGTCTAACAACACTACCAGTCTGACAGGGTGGTCTGACAATACAACCAGTCTGATATTGTGATCTGGTGGTACTACCATTATAATATTGTGGTCTGACGATACCACCAGTCTGGCGAGGTGGTCTGGCGTTACCACCAGTCTGACAAAGTGGTCTGACGATGCTACCAGTCTGATATTGTGAACTAGCTTGCATCTCACGCCATAAATGACGCCAATAGGACTGTCATTTTCTGCTGGATTCCCAGCCATGTCGGAGTTGCTGAGAATGAAGCTGCTGACATAATTGCCAAGCACGCCATCACCAATTGCCGGGAGGTCCACTTACGGCTCCCTCCAAGAGATTTGTATCCTACTATATTGTCACGTATACGATTAAAATGGCAACGAGCATGGAATTCAAAGTGTAGTAAGTTGAGGGTTTTGAAGCCAACACTAGGATTGTGGAGGTCGTCGAGCCAGGCACAACGACGGGAGGAAGTAATACTTTGCCGATTGAGTATAGGTCATACATTCGCGACACTTGGTTACATACTTACCGATGATGACCCACCTTTATGCCCACGCTGTTCAGATCCGCTTTCCGTATGTCATGTTTTAGTAGGTTGCGTACTTTTAGAACCACTGCGACGCCAGATTTTAGGACAGCAGGACGCCGACAGTGCCCTGCATACGCTAATAGGAAACTACTCTGGGAACATTTTTACATTCCTTTAACAAGCACGCTTTGATGTTGTATATCGCCGACCCTAACGATTACTAGTTGCTGTCTGTAAACACAATTATGGGCACAAAATGGCCCTGGCAATCGAGGCGCCCCTAAATTCCAATTCATCATTATCATAACTTGCACCTCCAGTCTGGTAGAGTAGTCTGGTGGTACCTCAGTCGGATATTGTGGTGTCAAGATTACACACCAGCCTGATAATATGGTCTGACCATACCCCACCAGTTTAATATTGTTGGCCGATGATGCACTTGCAGGGTGATCTGACGGCACTCTCAGTCTGAGTTTAGAGTCTGGCGGTATCGTCAGTATGGCATATCACTGTAGATAAGTCACAGGGAGTCTGCTCAGTCGGGTCGCAGTCAATTGTTGCGTCAGATGAGACTCACTGGAGAGCCAATGAGGCTGATCTGAACCAATCTGATACCGGTTTGCCATGATACTTACACCTGGTGGCTCTTGTGGTTCAGTCGAGACATGATGCAGAATTATTCGCACGCACCAAGTCATCACACTCCCTCCCTCCGCGAGTTCCCAAGATCGTCACCTCGCCTCCCACCCACCGAACTGCACCTTCCTTCCACTACCCCCGCCCGACCCCCCGCACTTACCCCCCCCCCCCCCCCCTCCCGTCGTGTCCGACAACTGTCCACTTATCCTCGGTTCAGGTTAGTGTGGCACACAGAGACGCCGCGCCCGACAACTGTCTACTGATTCCCGGCTCAGGGTAAGTTAGTGTGGCACACAGAGACGCCACGCCCGCTACATCCGCGAGGTGAACACCTTCGCATGTCGCAGCAGCCTGCGAGCGGAGAGCAGCTGCGTGGACAACAGGCGGACCGGCGGCGGCTGGAGCACACCAGTGGCGGCAGCTGAGGAACACCAGTGGCGGCAGCTGAGGAACACCAGTGGCCGGCAGCTGAGGCACACCAGTGGCCGGCAGCTGAGGCACACCAGTGGCCGGCAAGGACACCTCGGCAGCGAGGCACACAGTGGCCGGCAGCTGAGGCCACCAGTGACCGGCAGCTGAGGCACACCAGTGGCCGGCGGCTGAGGCACACCAGTGGCCGGCAGCTGAGGCACACCAGTGGCGGCAGCTGAGGCACACCAGTGGCCGGCGGCGGTGGAGCACAACAGGGCCGGCGGCGGCTGGAGCACACCAGTGGCGGCAGCTGAGGAACACCAGTGGCGGCAGCTGAGGAACACCAGTGGCCGGCGGCGGGTGGGGACACCAGTGGCCAGCAACTGGGGACACCAGTGTTCGGCACCGGCAGCTGAGGAACACCAGTGGCCGGCGGCGGCTGGGCACACCAGTGGCCGGCAGTGGAACACGAGTGGCCGGCGGCGGCTGAAACACACCAGTGGCCGGCGGCAGCACACCAGTGCCTGGCGGCGGCTGGAGCACACCAGTGACCGGCAGCTGAGGCACACCAGTGACCGGAGGCTGTGGACACCAGTGGCTAGCGGCGGCGGCGACACGCGTCCGCCGCTCCGACACAGCGCGTCACGCGCCGAACATGGACCGCCGCGTGACGGGGGCGGAACAGACAGGCGGTGCGCCGTGTACACTCACCGCGTCACGACGCATGGTGGTCCTGCCCTGGCACGTCATCATGTCAGCATATCCCTGACACGGGGCCGGACAGGAGTGTCAGCGGCTCGTAGTCGTGAGCACATCTCGCCGACAGTAGCAACGCTGGCCTGGCACATAATGTTCGCAACCTCATTACCCACAACGATAACACTGTCGTGTTTAGAGCCCTGAATGACCTGCGGGACACTGGGGCGCTCCGTTGTCTGTTCAGGCGGTGGCCAGATGTCTTCCGGCGCTCCACCCGTACGAAGGTGGCTATGGCGCTGGAGTTACCGCCTTTCAGCCTCAGCCTGTCGCGCAGAGTTTTCTCCTTCCGGGCAGCCCCGGCCTGGAACATACTGCCGGGGGCCACTGCCGCTTCTCGGACACGGGGGGGAGTTTGTCGCGATGCTCATCTACGTCTTTTTAAACTGACTGCATATGCCGTATATTTCATCTTTTTACCGTTAAATTCCTGCTTCCATTTTTTCTCATGTTGTATTGTGTTATATTATGACGGAAAGCTGACTCAAACCAAATATTTATCAATTTTATGGAATTAGTCTATTCAATTCGCGAATGCAAAAGGTACAATAATGAACAGGGGAGGGTAGCATGTCCTAGCGACGCAGACCAGCTAACTACTAACTAACCGGACTGAAAACTGGATGTTTTCTGAAGGAAAATCAATTGGCACATAGCAATGCCATCCCAGACTGATAAATAATGCTTGAATAGGAAAACACATGAATCTGGAGAGGAAGCTTAAGTATATGAGGCCTGGTGAGGGCACATTTTGGAGAGGGAGGTGACAATTATATTGGATCGTTGGATGATAGGAGAAATGTGTTGTTGATAGTTCAGTGTGTGCTTGAGGGTAACATCAAGAACATCGACGTGTTTTTGTTGGCCACCTACCAACGTTATTCAGTCGGATTATTGAAGTCGTAACCAATCTGGGGTGGTTTTTAGGCTGAATAAAATGATTCAAGCTTTTTGCAACATTAATTTTCAGGTTATTGCGCAGATCCATTCCTTTAGACGCTGGATGTTCCCTGCCTTGAATTCCACCATGTGTTTTCGATGAGATCGGAGAATGTTGAGTCCAGAACCTGGATGTCACTTGCATTGCCTAGAAGTAGGCCGTGATTTAGGAAGCTGAAGAGGATGCTCACGAAGACGAGAAGAAATGACTGGGCACAGGATGGACCCTTGAGGAACCCCGGAAATACAGCAAGTCTAGAGGTATCACCGCGGACAAGCTAGGAGCTGTCGAACAGGTAGCTGCTAACCAGCAGAAAGAAACGACGTATACCACTCGCGCTTACTCGCAGCATTGAGTGGTCGACGCAGTCGAACGCCATGCTCAGTTCGATTGAGGTCAGTGACAAGAAGTGACCTATGTCGACCTTCCCGGTCGGCCATCCGACGATGTCGAGAAAAGCATCTTCGGTAGAGTGGGAAGGGCCGTGGGAGTACTGGGGATTGGGCGAGGAACCTACGCTAGCATAGTTGATGAAGTAAGAGCTGAGCTGAGAGCAAAGCACTTCTCTAGTAATTTTGGACAGGACAGGATTTACCTGTCCCGTCTCGGGGGTGTCTTCAACCGTCCCCCTCAGGATTTTCCAAGATAGTGGACGAACGGCACGCGGCAGTACACCCAAATTTGGCATACCTTTTCCCACATAAATTTGGCATGTTGTTTCAAAATTTTAAAGTCAGGTCATCTGGGGTCAACGAGTTAGTCAAGGTCAAGTGAGCTCATCTTCAAAAAAGTTCAACCAGTCGTCACGCTTTAATGGATACAGATATTTTAATGAAACTTTCAGTGTTTGCTTATCTTTATGGATGTAACAAAACGTATGAGTGGAATGTTTAATTTTTTCGTTTTTGACTACATATAAATTTTGCATATTTCCCAGTTGCAGTTCAAATAGAAGATTCTGGCTAAGGTAAGCATTTTTCATTAGGGCAAGTTGACTTTCAACACCTTTTCTCGGTCATTTTTATCCAGTGGAAAAGGAAAATTAAAGAAAACTTGAAATCGCAATATTGTGAAATTTTGAGAGAGAAAAAAATTGGGGGTGACAAAAAATGTATGGCCCTGGTCGATTTCGCTGTCCTTTTCTCATTCCAAATACATTTTGTTTTTTATATATCCCCGAAAATGAAGGCCCCAGAGCCAACAATGTAATGCAAGTCGTGAAAAGTCGTAAAGATCTAGCCCCCTGGTGACGTCACTTTTGGGGAAAGGTTGTTTTGGAGGATGGACCCGGACCCTACTCGTCGAGCGCTTTCCAATGACACCTCTTTTGTTTTCGTGCGATGTTTAGTTTATATTTTAGAGGGGGGTTACTAACCGCCCCCCCCCCCCCGAGACGGGGTGTGAGCATCTGACCGGAAAGACGGCGCGTGTTAATGTCGACCGAATGTTTTCGGAATTGTATCCATCTCCAGATTTATGAACAAAGGTGACAATGGAAACTACTCAGGCATCAGGAAAGGTGAGATAGCAAATTAAGATGTTGATGAGGTGTGGGTGACTGGGATCGATAGCGGGAAGGTTACCTCTGATCGCGAATGGGGTCAATTTGTTATCTCCAACGGTTCCTGACGTGCTGAATTGGCTGGCGGCCTGCGACAGCTCAGACGAGGTGACACACCACAGGGTAAATACACGGACGCACGTGCGCTCTATGGCCGGGGCTCAGGGGCCAGGCACCTAAGGCGCATGCTGCGCGCGCGAATTCAGCGGCGATGAGGGCACTCACCAGCGAAATGGGTGTTGAATTAATTCGCGAGTACATAATTAGCATCGTCTTGCACAGTCGAAGCAACAATACAAGATCGCCTAGTGCGGACCCAGAATCGCTTGTTGGTCCCCTGGAGCAGCTCAGGCAGGGAACGCTTGAGACAATCCGGACGAAAACACTCTAGACTGCCCCGGGATTCGGGCAGACGGTCAACATTGACGTGCGCATTTGGACAGACGACTCAGAACAGCACTGGTATCGATGCAGACTGTCAAAACTGACTCGAGATTATACACAGACAGTCCAGACTATCTCTAAGAAGCGCTCAGACTATCTAAGGATGATCGGAGGTACGTGGTGATCAAAACTGACTTGAGCTGACGAACAACTTAATGGTTTTATAATTAGAGAACAATTAACAGTTAAATACTTAACTGTGTTAATTGAGTGATACGAAATTCGCATCACATATTCATAGCTTAGCAAGTATAATAAGTAGAAACGTCGGTGTGGTTAGTCGTGTTAAGTATTACTTAACAAGCAGGGAACTTCTAGCTTGATACAACTATGTAATTCGACCGCACTTGAATTACTGTTGCATTATCTAAAAAACTTATGGTGAATGAAAACTTCAAGAGTTCAAAGTTTTGCAAGAAGAGCTGTTAGACTGATTGAAGAAGTATATCGCTAACTAGTACAATTCCCATATTTCATCACATAAAAATTATGGGAATGCATGACGTATTTAACTTGCAAGTCTTGCAACTGTTAATTGTTCCTGAATTTAAAACCATTAAGTTGTTCGTCAGCTCGAGTCAGTTTTGATCACCACGTACCTCCGAACATAAAAAATTGATAAAAAGCTATTTAAAAAAAAAATAACTGAATTGTTACGGTCGCCAACTGTAAAATCTGCAGTCGCAAAAAATACCAGAGCTAAAATAAAAAATGAAACATTTCCTCGCAGCTTACGGTAATCTCGGGTTATCAAAGTTGTGTATGAAGTGGTCATATGAGTGTAATGCGGCCATCAGCTCACATGGTATGCTTTGTGCATGCACGCTTCTCGGATTTCTTCCTACGCAGATCTAATGACTTCCCAGTTTGTAATACATTCTTTTGTATCTTGCCTTTGATTTTCTCCTCGTATTGCAATTTATACATGCTCTTCTCTTAATGTTTCTCTTCTATTCTTCTCGTTTCTGCCCAGGCTCCATGTTTTTCGAAGGCCCTCAGTGATGTGATCCTTTAAAAATGCAGGTGACGTGCATACATGCCCAGCATACGTTTTTGTGTGTATGGGTATGAGTGTATGACGTTTGTATGAGTGTTTACGTGCATGAACGTGTGTAGGTATGTGTATGTGTTATGCGCCTGATGGTGTGTGCACATGTATATGCCTTTGTGTGCAGTGGTCTTGGTATGTAATACTACTCTCAGTCTGCTTGGAGCAATTTTTTTCTTTTGTATCTTGGCTGGGGTGGCGCGCGGCCGTGGAACCCCGGGGTGCTGAAGTGCTCCGTTTATCTCCAAGGTGTCTCGGTTGCTGTGCTGCCCTTGCCTAGACGTGACAGCGGATTTATATCTTTATTGATCGACCTTCCTCCCATTTTTCTCTGAAGTTCGTTTCTCGGCCATACTTTCGCTTAACGTGCAGCAGGCAGGGAGTGCTGCGGCAATCTTCTTCCATGTAATATTTTGGTCTTTATACTTTTGACACGCTCCATTTGCGTCCCAGACACAATTGGGTATATTTGCCGCAGGGACAGAGCAGGGCGTACTCCTGATCAATTCTTATCATGTGGTGGAAAATTGATGTTTATGTAAAAATGTGCGATGCATGAAAAACAATTCCTAAGATCCCCTTGTCTACCAATAATGTTCGCACGCATGTCCTACGAACGTGCATTCAAAAATAGGCTGTAGATCAACACAGACCGTCAAAACCAGGTGGGGTTTGAATAGACAGTTTGTCATGGATTGGACATCTGTACAAATGATCAAAACTGGTCTAAGTCCGGTCACATAGCTCAGACTTGTCTATCACCCATTATACAGTCGGTTTAAATTGGCCTGAACCAGCACAGCCATCTCACGTTTTTCAGCGCCCTTACGGTGGGTGTCTGGCAGACGTGCTGTCGTTGGCTAGTTTTTCGTTGTGATTCGATAAACAAAGCGCGACGAAGTGCACAGAGGGCAGGCTGTTGCTCCCTGGGTCGCTGCGCTGAATAATTTGTCCCATCAGTACCTCAGTGCCATCTAACGCAAAGGGAATCAATTTGTTCATGATAAAGGAACCACGACAAATGTCAACTGAGTTGTGTGCTACAAGTGTGGGGTCACACGAAGATCATCTGGGAGTCACCAAGCTGAGTAAACGTCAAAGTAAATAAGCTCGTTCTGGGTCCTGGGATGGAGAGAGAGAGACAGAGAGAGAGAGAGAGAGAGAGAGAGAGAGAGAGAGAGAGAGAGAGAGAGAACGAGATAAAGGGAGTACAAGGGAAAGAGTGAAAGAGAGAAGAAGAAAAAGAGAGTACAAGGGAAAGAGTGAAAGAGAGAAGAGAAAGAGAGAAAGAGAGAAAAAGATAAAAAAAGAAAGAGAGGAAGAGAAAAAGAGAGAAAGAAAGAGAGAAAGAGAGAAAGAGAGAAAGAGAGAAAGAGAGAGAAAGAGAACGGGAGAACGAGAGAAAGAGAGAAAGAAAGAAAGAGATAAAGCGAGAAAGAAAGAGAGAAAGGCAAAGACGAGGATGGAGATGGGAACATGTACGGAGACGGAGACGGAGACGGAGACGGAGACGGAGACAGAGACAGAGACAGAGACAGAGACAGAGACAGAGACAGAGACAGAGACAGAGACAGAGACAGAGACAGAGACAGAGACAGAGACAGAGACAGAGACAGAGACAGAGACAGAGACAGAGACAGAGACAGAGACAGAGACAGAGACAGAGACAGAGACAGAGACAGAGACGGAGACGGAGACGGAGACGGAGACGGAGACGGAGACGGAGACGGAGACGGAGACGGAGACGGAGACGGAGACGGAGACGGAGACGGAGACGGAGACGGAGACGGAGATGGAGATGGAGATGGAGATGGAGATGGAGATGGAGATGGAGATGGAGATGGAGATGGAGATGGAGACCGAGACGGAGACAGAGACAAAAACGTGAGAGAAACTCAGAAGGAAAATTGAAGCAGAGAGCATTCAGAATAATGCACCTATGAAATGAACCCCTGAAGTGTTTTGCTGGTAAGCGCTTTAGTTCCACATCGCCCAGCTTCCGGAGCTCGCCTCGGACAGGACGTGAGCGGCGCCGCTGTCCGGCGCGGCCCGGACAGAATGATCTGATCCGGTGCGTGTCCGACACGCATGCGTCGGCGATTCAGGGCGGGCAAACAAACTGTCTGTGCACGCCCGTTTGCACCGCCGGACGGACGGAAGGGCCGGGGTGCGCACGTGCACACCGCCGAACAAATCGCCAACAGATCGGAAGATCAACGGCGAGTCTGCCACTGTGCAGGTGGGCGAACGACAATGGAGTGACCGACAGGTGTGGCTGTGGATGGACTGCTTGGAATGATGGCGAAGGAGTCGGCCGGCAGCTCGGTGCAGCGTCAGCGGCAATGACATCGGTGCCGTTCGTGGTGACTAATTGGTGCTCGCACCAGTGGCGATGCGAATCAAAACGAGTGCTCTGGAGCGTGCACACGTTCCCGGTGCAGCACCGCTTTTCCGTCCCCTCCAATTGCCAATGTGCCCGACATTTGGGCTGTCGTGTGTGTTAAAGTTTCCGCGTCTCTGATTACTATGCCTCAACCTATACTTAGTAAAGTTATGCGGGTGCCATGCTCAAGGATCGTCTTGGGCCCTGGGGCCTGGCCGCCGCAATCTGCCTCATTAAGTAAGCGTGGGCCGTAATCTACCGACGCAATTCAGATGGAATCGTGGGCCAGCCAACTGGATGTCAATTTAAGTGTCCAACAACTACACCCCATTGAGAATATGCAAGCGCATGTCAAAGTTTATGTCTCGGGAGTTGAAATATTCCGAAGTCGCCGTATGGTGCAAATTACTCAGTGACCTGGGGAGGCAGCGCCTTGGAAGGCTGCCGTGGTATTAATTAGATACAAAGCGCCAGTGGCACTACCAGGGGGTAGTGCATTGGGAGCACTTTTTCTCACCCTAAAATACAAAACATTTTAAACTATGCTCTGGAGGAGCTCTGAAGTATGATTATTAGGGACGCTCCAGTAGTCCGACTAGATCAGTGACCAAACCTCGAGATAGTGGCCTTGTGTGCGTTGCAGAACATCGCCGATATGGGTCTCATTTTAAAGCACTTTTCTTACGGACAAACATTATAACATATGTAAGTTCATCAAAGACCATTGAGATCACACATGCGTCAGTGACCGAACTTATAAGTGAAGGATGTATGTGCACTATAGAAGATAATTGACATATGATCAGTAAAAGACTTTACTCAAAGAGCAGAGCAATGCCAAAGCTGTGCTATATGAGGTCGTACGAGTCACATAGGTAGTTAAGCTGACCTTACTTTGAAATAAAAATTGGCGTGGAATGAAAAATGTCGTGCGCATTCTAAGAAGTGACTTAACCCGTCCTGTCTCGGGGGTGTCTTCAACACCCCCCCCCCCCCGTCAGGTTTTTCGCGGATAGCGGACGAACGGTGCGCGGCAACGCGCCCAAATTTGGCATCTCTTCCCACATCAATTTGACATGCTGATTCAAAATTTTTCGGTCGGGTCATCTAGGGTCAACGAGCTAGTCATGGTCATGTGAGGTCACCTCCGAAAACGTTCAACCAGTCGTCATGCCTTAACGGATACAGATATTTTAATGAAACTGTCAGCGTTTGCTTATCTTTACGGATGCAACAAAACGCACGAGTGGATTTTTTCCGTTTTTGACTACATATAACTTTTGTGTATTTGCGAAATTGCAGTTCAAATACTAAGATTCTGGCTAAAGTAAGCATTTTTTTATTGGAGCAAGTTGACTTCCAACAACGTATCTCTGTCTGCTCTACCCATTGAAAGAGGAAAATTAAAGAAAAATTGAAAATTGAAAATGTTGAAATTTCAAAAAAAATTGGGGTGGGGCGGGCCAAAAAATGTATGGCCCTGGTCGATTTCGCTGTCCTTTTCTCATTCCAAATACATTTTGTTTTTTATATATCCACAAAAATGAAGTCCCCAGAGCCAAAAATGTAATGGAAGTCGTGAAAAGTCGTGAAGATCTAGGCCCCTGGTGACGTCACTTTTGGGGAAAAGTTGTTTTTGAGGGTGGATCCGAACCCTACTCGTCCAGCGGTTTCCGATGACACCTCTTTCGCTTTCGTGTGACGCTCAGTTTGGATTTTAGAGGGGATCTTGAACAGTTCCCACCCCACCACCCGAGACGGGGTGGGAGGATCTGACCGAAAAGACGCGCGTGTTAAGGGAGTTCTTCCATTTATTGGGGCATTACTTAATATCACACAACGCATTTAAGTTACAAGCATACCTAGCTAAAAGCGAGTCATGAACAGAGCAGCTACATACGTGTATTATGTGCATGATCCGTCAAAGTTCATCGCAGCATTATTCGAGGCAGGCGCATGCAGACGAGTTACGGACGCGGCATACGAAGTGGTCGACATTTGCGTGTACATCATGCTCTCTTACTCCCTGCTCCATTTCCATCTAACGGGCTAAACAATGAAGTCGCTTTATGCTCGCTGCGAGACGCGCTTCACGTAACCGGGCGGCACGCCTATCACGACACGACACGACACGACACGACAAATGGCACCACGAATGTCGGCACGGAGGCAGAGGCGAACTTAATCCTGGTACTGGTGCAAGACCTGCAGCTTCCCAGGAATGGTGCAGGGGTTAATATTTGCACATCTAGTGGCCGTTGGAGACTGGTGCGTTGTGCCGCACGCTTAGCCGCCCCACCAATCCATGCATTTTCGTCATGCGTGGTTGCCGAAACAAATTCCACTCACATCTGATGCTGCAATATTTCTGGTGGCCACACATATTTACGAGGCTATAGCTGTTTTTATACTTCCCAGCGCAACCATCTCAGGACTATTGGACTTTATCCAGTTCTGAATGCATCTGCCGTATGTAAGGAATCAACACAGACCGGAACGCTGCCACTGCAGCCGTGTTTTATGTGAGGGAGTGGGAGACCACACAAAAGTAGCTGTTTATCAATTGCTGGTGCATAGCGCTAACGGATGAAGAGTGTATTGGAAGGTGTTCCAAAGAAAGTATTGGGTCGCATCCTGGATGACGAATAAGAAAGGTCAGAGAAGTTGCCGATCACTGCCACGCTAATATAACAGGGGAAGAGAGAGGGGTACGCTGTCACACTCACCCTGTCTGATCCTCTCCCTCGATCGCATATCGCCTAGCCGACGCCAAATCACATTTCATCGGTTTCTGATGTCAGCAGCACACTTCATTTTAGTCACCAGCCATCAGTATACCCATCGGCACACATCAACCCTCCCCACTCCCACCTGTCCCCACCTCCACTTTTAGCACACAGCCATCCACATTCCTTTCCCTACCTGCAAACGAAACCCATGCACCTCTCCCAGATGCGCCACTCCCACATCGCCGCTGAGCTTCTGCATTCTCACCGTCTTCCACGTCACTGGCCTACGGCTCTCTCGTGCCAGTCCATCACATCGCAGCCCCGCCTTGTCACCTCAGCCTGGACGGTCGACCGTGATGGTGATGATGATGATCGCTGGGGCTTTATGGTGCGTCAATCCATGTGGATTATTGCTTAGCGTGCGTCAGATTGTCACATCCGAAAAGAATATACCTTGGGAAGCAAGGTATCACGTAGGCGGGTGCAGACAGCCGACCGACGAACAAAGCCGAATGTGGGCGGCCGCCGACGCTGGACGCGCTGTCGCCGCACCGCAGCGTCGCAGTGTCGCAGTGTCGCAGTGTCGCAGTGTCGCAGTGTCGCAGTGTCGCAGTGTCGCAGCGTCGCAGTGTCGCAGTGTCGCAGTGTCGCGGTGTCGCGGCACGGCCGTCGGCCGTCCTCGGCGGGACGCAGAGGCGATACTTAGCGCCCACGTAAATGTCCGTAAATTCTCCGGGCTGGGCGGCCGCGGCGAGTTCACGACTCTGTCGACGCCGCGGCGCCATCGCGCGTCACCGGTGATGAAACCGTTTGTCACCGGCGAGCCGGCGGGCCGGCCGCGCAAACAGTGCCGCCATTACACGCCGCGTCGCGGTCGTCTTCAATTGTCCGACTGGCGTCGCCGGTGCCCGTGCCTGCGGTGCTGGGCCGACGCGCGACCTCCATCTGGTGCGCGGGGTCGGCGGCGGCGGGGGCGGCCGCTCTCGCCACACAAAGAGAGAGCGCGCGGGAGGCGCTGGTCTTGTTATCACTTTACGAGCTCTGGGAATGGTGTCGTCAGTGCGTTCTCGGATGCGATTTACTCGCCTGGCCACCCCGGCTCCCGGTCTCGGCCGGTGACGGAGGCCGGCGGTGCTGGTGTATCAGTGTGCTCGTGCATGCTGCATCACCTCGACTGATGTGCCTTTTTCCGATACTGTTTTGTCTTCCTTTCGCTGTCCCACTGCCACTACCTGCTCCTCTTCCTCGCCCTTGACTTTCTCTCTCTCCTACCTCTCTCTCTCTCTCTCTCTCTCTCTCTCTCTCTCTCTCTCTCTCTCTCTCTCTCTCTCTCTCTCTCTCTCTCTCTCTCTCCCCCTCCTTTTCCCCTCCCTTTCTCTCTCCCATAACATTGCCTCCCCGTCCATTCCCCTCTCTCCTCCCATCTATCTACCTCTTCCTGTATCTCCCTCAATCACACTCCCCCAGTCACTTTCTTCTGATTATCCTATTTCTATCTATTCATTCCATCCTCTCCTTTTCTGTCTTCTCCACCAATTCCAGGCCTGACCGGAGTGGTTCTTCACTTGTTCGCCTCCCCCATTTTCCCATGCACTCTGGTTTCTTATTTGTTTTCATACCGAGTTCCTGCATGGTTCTCCCGTGCTCCCCTCTCCCTAATTGCATTCTGAAACTGCATTATAAGCTGCATTCTTCTCTCTTCCAATTTGTTCCTCATTCATCATTCACAGCCCTCGCCATTCAGCTTTTATCTTACCCAATACCCCATTTTACATATATTAATTCCCTTCTTTCCTTTTCGTTTCAGATACTATTTTTTCTATTATTGCACCATGCTGTCTCTGAACATATTCACATCCTCTCTTTAGTCTCAATCCTCTCGCTTTCTCTTTCTCCCTCTCTCTCTCTCTCTCTCTCTCTCTCTCTCTCTCTCTCTCTCTTCTCCGGTTCGTCTAGTTCCCGGTCCCATTATTACCGTGAAAATTGTTTCGAGGTTTAGACCCAGCTGTTGTTCTTAGCAGTAGAGAACAATAGACGTCTCTGCTGGCGACTAGCGACGCCAACACAATGAGTTAGTGACAGGTCATGAAGCCGGACGAGGGGGAATAGGGGACGGCGCAGGGTAGAGTGCAGTCACGTAGAGGTGAATCGGGTGACTAGCCCTTGGGCTAATGACAGATAACTGGGTCAGGCGGTCAGGCGTACGGAGACGGATTGGATAAATGCGATGTCTCCCTTCCTAGGGCTCTAATCCTTTACTGGAAGGGAGGGCGGGGACGGGGTGTGGGGTGCAAAGCGTCACATTTCAAGCAGAACCGGATTTATGCGGGATTCCCCGGCTATTAGTCATCGCTAGTTCCGCCAAGAGGGTGGATGTGCGGAGGCTACGTCACGTTACCCAGGCCATACGTGGTGACGAGATGTGTCATCAGCGCCTCCAGTCGAGTAAAGGCCATGGTGGCGTCCAGGTGAGAACAATCCACGGGAACAAAATGAAGCGAAACGGATCTGAAACCCATCACACCAAATTGCTGCAAGCGGGTGTGCTATTGAGATTGTATTGCAAATTGTAAGGCTGCCACCCTGTTCGCTCCATCACACCCTAGCCGTTTTCGTTAGGCCATCCTAGTGGTGACGTCACCAGTGGTGGCGTTGCTATGAGCACCAGTCCGTTAGCTGGATCAGTCCGTCAGCCGGGCCAGTCCGTCAGCCGGGCCAGTCCGTCAGCTGGATCAGTCCGTCAGCCGGGCCAGTCCGTCAGCTGGATCGGGCTGTCAATCGGATCGGATCGTCAACCGGATCTGCCGGCAAGCTGACACGCCGGCACGACTTTCAGCCGAATCATCTGGTCAGCCGGATCTGCCATGGATCTGCCACAGATCTGCTATGTATCCGACACGAGTCTGCCACCGTGCAGAGTCGCCGCCGGCGACGTGGCCGCCCAGGTCCGTCGGCTCGCGCTGCCGATCCCCGGCGATGACATTCAAATCAGCAAGGCGGTCCTGACAACGCCCTGACCGGCGGCTCTGACAACACCCTGACCGGCGACCGGACACGCCGGAGCGGGCCATTCCGCCGCAACTTCTTGCGACCTTCTTGGGCCGGTCGGCTCGCTGGCGCCGGCCGGTCACGGGCCGAGCACGCGGCTCGATCGCGAGAACGACGCCTCGCCACTGCGTCTCCACAGCACACCTGATGAGCTGGCCGCGGCGCGTGACGGTGCCGCGCACAGCCCACCCGCAGGCTCCGTGTGACGGTGTAGCTCCAGACTGAACAGTGGCCGACTGCGGTGTCTTTACACTGGCGAATCGTGCACGTTGCTGCTTAGCCACGAGATGACCATGGCGTCGGCTGCCGTGTCGATCATAAAAGGCACGTGGCCATTTGCGCTACATAACCAGTAGCAGTTGACGCGCCCCTAAACCCAAATGATCAATCAAGAAGGCAAGTGACCGCATGCATGGCCCCACCGACTATCTGCGTGACGGACAGGCAGGAAAACTGCAAGCGCACGTGTTTGCATGCAGATATTGATCTGCGAACGTGGCGTGTGGTAGACAGGACCGTCTGTGAGTTGCTATGCGTCAGGTGCTATCGTCAGTCAGCAAAAGAAAAGGGACCCCACCGACCCCTGGCCATGGCTGGCCTGACACATTGCCCGAGTCGTATCCCTGGCCCAACTTAAGCAGATC
The DNA here is from genome assembly GCA_034440575.1 of Imbricaverruca yamaguchii. Classification (NCBI taxonomy): domain Eukaryota; kingdom Metazoa; phylum Arthropoda; class Thecostraca; family Neoverrucidae; genus Imbricaverruca; species Imbricaverruca yamaguchii. The sequence goes on along the minus strand of JAOTOL010001457.1, from coordinate 1,051,068 downwards.
GGTTTTCTGATAGTGCTGACGAGTTCGGCAGCGCCGTCGTGCCGCGTGTTTCATCGGCTCGCGTTGGTGTTCGTCTCGGGTGCGCCGGACCCACCCGGATCCGGGCCCATGGACACGGATCCCGCCTCGGGCCTGTACCCGCTCATCTCCACGCTGAGAATGCCAGGACCCATTACTAGGATATGTTTTTACCGCAGGATATAGACATAGCAGGAACACATACATATTTACTGATACCTTGGTTAGAAAAAAATATATATTGAGGTTGTTGTGGACGCCGTGTTCATCCGATGGTAGTGGACCATATATGTGTGGATGGCGCCATGCAGCCCGATCCCCGGCGATGACATTCAAATCAGCAAGGCGGTCCTGACAACGCCCTGACCGGCGGCCGGACACGCCGGAGCGGGCCATTCCGCCGCAACTTCTTGCGACCTTCTTGCGCCGGTCGGCCCGCTGGCGCCGGCCGGTCACGGGCCGAGCACGCGGCTCGATCGCGAGACGACGCCTCGCCACTGCGCCTCCACAGCACACCTGATGAGCTGGCCGCGGCGCGTGACGGTGCCGCGCACAGCCCACCCGCAGGCTCCGTGTGACGGTGTAGCTCCAGGCTGAGCAGTGGCCGACTGCGGTGTCTTTACACTGGCGAATCGTGCACGTTGCTGCTTAGCCACGAGATGACCATGGCGTCGGCTGCCGTGTCGATCATAAAAGGCACGTGGCCATTTGCGCTACATAACCAGTAGCAGTTGTCGCGCCCCTAAACCCAAATGATCAATCAAGAAGGCAAGTGACCGCATGCATGGCCCCACCGACTATCTGCGTGACGGACAGGCAGGAAAACTGCAACACACGTGTTTGCATGCAGATATTGCTCTGCGAACGTGTCGTGTGGTAGGCAGGACCGTCTGTGAGTTGCTATGCGTCAGGTGCTATCGTCAGTCAGCAAAAGAAAAGGGACCCCACCGACCCCTGTCCATGGCTGGCCTGACACACATTGCCCGAGTCGTATCCCTGGCCCAACTTAAGCAGATCGGTTTTCTGATGTGCTGAAGAGTTCGGCAGCGCCGTCGTGCCGCGTGTTTCATCGGCTCGCGTTGGTGTTCGTCTCGGGTGCACTGGACCCACCCGGGTCCGGACCCATGGACACGGATCCCGCCTCGGGCATGTACCCGCTCATCTCCACGCTGAGAATACCAGGACCCATTACTAGGATATGTTTTTACCGCAGGATATAGACATAGTAGGAACACATACATATTTACTGATATCTTGATTAGAAAAAAAAATATATTGAGATTGCTGTGGACGCCGTGCTCATCCGATGGTAGTGGACCGCATATATGTGGATGGCGCCATGCAGCATGGTGTAGAATAGCCAAGAGGCCTGAAGAAAAACGTATAGAAAGGAGAGCGAGAGATCAAGTAAGCGGGAATAACAGGTGAAAGGAAATTATGTGAAGAACAAGAGGAAAGGGAACAAATAATTGCGATGTTAGAGGTCGGAAAGATATATGCTGGAAGCATGCAGAGAACTAATCGCAGTAACCAAAATATAGGTGGACGTAATAATAAAGGTTGTAGGTTAGAGCTCTCCAATTCAAGGGAGAAAAAGGAACTCTGCAATTCAAGAGAGCAAGAACCTAATCAAGAACACTCCAATTCAAGAGTGAAGAAACCCCCCAATTCAAGTGAGCATGGACCTATTCAAGAGCACTCTACTTCAAGAGCGCTAAAGGAGACCCTCCAATTCAAGAGAGCAGTGGCATAAGGAAATGAATGAGTACGAAAAGCTTGGAGAGAAAGCGTGAAGACTTCCAGAGTCAGGCACGGTGACCCAACCGCGACGAGCAGTGCTGTGCGTGTTTCATCAATTCACTTCCACCGGTCATCACTGTCACTCACTGTCACCGGTCACATCACTCCGACACTCGTTCAAAGCACCCATTTCTATATTGGTGACGGCGAGACGGCAGAGGTGCAGTGCACCTGACGAGGACGACAGAAGAAGAGAGCGAGGGATGTGTGTGTGTGTGTGAATTTTGCCAGCCTGCCACCGCTTGGTGATATCGGCTGGTAGCGAGGGATGTTGATGCGCTGCTTTTATATGAAGGCAAGGGCCAGCTGAGACAAGGAGAGAAAGAGGTCAACGGGAGACACCCCGTAAACATCCCGCACCTGCGTCGCGGGCGGCGTTCAGCAAATACGCGGGGCAAGTACGAGCGAGGCGACCGGACAGCCCCGCCGGTCAGGCAAACACGTCGTCGCTGGACATGTGACGTCCAGCCCGATGTCGCGGCTGCCCGCGAACGGCAGACCACAGCACGACATGCAGTGCATGTCGGCAACAGAGGTCATTCAAATGCAATTATGAGTACGCTTTTGTCACATACTAAGATGAAATCAGTTCTTAAGTATCCAAATACAAACCATCTGGTGAATCAAAATGTGAGAAGCACGCAGACAGTTTCAATCAGAATCACTGATATATTTATAGATATGACGTAAGTATCATTCGTGAGAACTGCCCGAGACCAATGGTGTCCGAAGGTGTTATAAGTTTAGGATTATTCTCTTAATGAACGAGCAAACAAGAAAAAGGCATGAAGAAAACAGAGAAGTGATCAAAGAATAAGGCATGGGGGCAATAAAGAACAGTAGCAACTACATAGCCGGACAAGGAATGCGCCAGCAGCTGCTCCGAAGAAGAATTTGCTCGCTTCAGACAGCTACAAGATGCCGACGGATCGTTACTCCCACTGGTACCGGTGGGAGTTACGCTGGCCTTGCACCATGTAGTGACAGACGTCACGTCTGCAGACGCTTGGCTCAGAGACCGCTACATGGTGACGGCAGCTGACGCAACCTTAACCTCATGTAACCAACCGGCGCGTCCGAGACCGCTACATGGTGACGGCAGGTGACGCAACCTTAACCTCATGTAACCAACCGGCGCGTCCGAGACCGCTACATGGTGACGGCAGCTGACGCAACCCTAACCTCATGTAATCAACCGGCGCGTCTGAGACCGCTACATGGTGACGGCAGCTGACGCAACCTGAACCTCATGTAACCAACCGGCGCGTCTGTACCAGAGCCCATAGCGTTTGGATCACCAAGCCACAAACACAACACAAATGTGATAGTACATTTTCCACTCAGCGATGTATTTCATCTTCACACTGTACACCACCAGCCGGGTCCGGAGGAGGGGGAGGGGGTCTTGGAAGCCTTCCGTATAATTATTGACCTACGTATGCTAGGATACAATGCAAAACACCGTTGGAAAACTCTGCTCATGGAGAGCCCGATGTATGCCATATATTTGCAACTTGGCTGATAATAAGGTATCTAAAGAACATGTTAGGTCAATATCGCCTCGACTTAAATCCATCAACATGGTACCAAAAAGACGTTGTTTGTTGTCTTTCGACATAGCTTTTCCAAGAATGGACATAGATGAATGTATTCAAATCGACCATAGTGAAAAAGTGTCCAGACTGGATAGATCCGGTCGGATAGTAATCAGACTTGAAAACGAGCTTTAGAACTATGTATGTTAGAGATACAGGGAAAATGTTATTGGCAAGGCAATATAGCCGCCGGCGGATATTCAGCTCGCATCACATCTTACTTCGTAATTTTCGACCACGCTGAGGTCTCTAGAGGCCATAACATGTCATCCCAGTGACATGGCCTTTACCTTGGAGAATGACTACCTCGAAAATATGAAGATGTCTATATGTATATATATATATATATATATATATATATATATATATCGAGTCGTTTCAACGGAACAATACAAAGTGTATGTGCTTGATATCCAGAAATCTCAAGGTCATGTTCCGTCTCGTCGTTTGGTCAGGCTAAGTAAGTTTGAGCTTATATATGTCCGGTCCAACACCTTAGAAGTATGCAATTGTGTTTCAAGAAAATGAACTGATATACTACTGAAGGATCTTTGCAAGCTGTGCAGCTGCTGACCTGGAGACATTACCTCAGGTCACGCTGGGACAATGCGTACATTGATAGTAAGTCGATCTGTTCAGCCTTGGTCTAAGAGTTGTTTGGGAAGTAGTTCAAAGCGTCAAATCAAGTCAAATAAGGTCAGCTCACACGAGTCCGGTCATCAGCACGGGGCTCCAGAGGGTCTCCGCACCTCCACAGCCCTGGAGTTTAAACACGCATGTTAGGCAACAAACTATCGGGGAACGAACACCATCCCAGAGGCGGCCATGCATCAATCCGCTCTAAACTCCCGCCATTCTGAGGCTCGGCGTGACAATTCGGCGCGGGCGGTATCCGCCCGTTTACTGCGGTCGGCATCGTACACGCGCCGACAGGCCGTCGCCCACCACGCGTCCGCGGAGTGGAGGTGGTGTAGGCAACATGTGCAGCACAGTGCAGTGTCGGCCGGGCCGGCGCCCCTCCCAGGGGAGTGACTGTGATTCTGCGCGCGACCCTTCGCCGGTCGGTGTCGTCATGTCGCCGCTGGCGTCACCACCGTGCAAAACGCCGGGGGGGGGGCGGATTGGTGAGCAGGGGGGCGGCACCGTGCGGGCGGGAGTTGCGCCGGCCTGCTGCAGGGCTGACGAGCCGTCGACAGCGCGACACAGAGCGGCCGAGAGCTGGGGTTCCTGAGTACTGGGGTGTATACCATGAAGAGCGCCGCCACTGCCGCCGCCACCACGGCTGGCCTCGCTCAGCAGTCGTCACGGACGACATCAGGAGCGTGCCGTGAACGGTGGTTTGCTCGGGGAGATGTTGGTCGGACGTGAAAAGCATGTACTTTATTTCAGTTCTGAAACAGATAGTTCCAACAGCTAACGTGAGCATGTTGAGGTATGCGGTTGTTGTGTGCCGCAAGTTTCTTCCGTTGGGTGAATTTGAGTATCTTGAACCCCAACAAGGAAGACAAAATGTCAGAAAGGACGGAGAATCTGGATTCTTTTTTGGGGGATAAACTTCTGCGAACCAATGATGACGTAATGAACATACTACAGTACTATTTCTGTCGGTTCATATTTCTGAGCAGTTGATCATGTCGAAGCACCACATACTATTTGCAACATCTGCACCGTCGAATTGCTGTTGGTCAACTACGGGTCTGAAACGCGATGGGAATGTTTAACACTGCGAGGGATAGTGAATCAGTAGACCATCAGCCAATCTTCTACTTCCCCTCTGACTCCCATTCTGACTGCGTCCCGACCAGTGCGCCGCAATACCGGCCGCCGTTATCTCGTTTTCTGCCGGACTACACCAGCTCGTGGCACAACACCGCTTCGCACTCACGGCCCGCGGCTCACGAACGTCCGCTTCACGTTCACAACCCACGGCTCACGAACATCCGCTTTACACTCACGACCCACGGATCACGAATGTCCGCTTCACGCTCACGTCCCGCAACTCACGAATGTCTGCTTCACGCTCACGCCCCGCGGCTCACGAACGTCCGCTTCACGCTCACGCCCCGCGGCTCACGAACGTCCGCTTCACGCTCACGGCCCGCGGCTCACGAACGTCCGCTTCACGCTCACGACCCGCGGCTCACGAACATCCGCTTCACACTCACGCCTCGCGGCTCACGAACGTCCGCTTCACGCTCACGGCCCGCGGCTCGCAGCCGACATCTGGTCCCCGGCCGGGACTCGAGTACGGCCCGCCATGTCTGAGCGGCATTGTCTGGTCGCAGTCCGTGCCCACCGGGCCGGCTCGCCTGCAAAACACACACACACACACATCACCACTGACATTTCGCGGCGGTGGGCCGGCGGCGCAGCACGCTTGATTGACAGACGCGCCGGCCGCGAACGGTCCCCCCCCCCCCCGCCGCTCCACCTGGGCCTGTCGTGCGCGCGCCGCCCACACCTGCCGTACGGTGTTGGACGCGTTTTCAGTTCACCAGTGCGACGGACCGCGCCTGCTCTCAACTGGGGAGCGTGAGCGCTGTGCCTGCGCCGGCTGCGCTGAACAAGTGATGTCCATTTCATTGTCTCTGCGATGTTAATTTATTTGGTAGAAATAGTTGGGTGTTAAGACAGGCAACATCATTCATGCAGTACTGGATAACGCACTCTCTTACACAAAAATGCATCTTTTTTAATTAGTAAGGCATGCATTTCCTTCCAACCTTGTAAATATTGATGAATACATGTAGATCCCAAGGTGATGTTAAATAAATCGCGATATCTATCTTAATTCCAATCATTTTCACCTCGCGATTTCGGTCACTCGTACCTCCCGAAGAAGCGCCCTTTAACAATGCGCTGGTCGCACCTACCGCGATCAATCGGCAACATCACCACCAGGAATTTACGTCAAATGCGCCTGGTCGGTGACGGAACCCACTGCGCGTGCGCACCGGCCGCAGTAACCTGGAGACGTCATGCGCGCCGTGCGCCGCCGTCACCGGCGTCCGATCAATGACGTCACCGGCGGCCGATACATGACGTCACCGGCGTCCGATCCTTGACGTCACCGGCGGCCGATACATGACGTCACCGGCGGCCGATCCATGACGTCACCGGCGGCCGACACATGACGTCCCGGCGGTCGTGTTTCAGGAGGGATGGTGCCGACTTCGGCGGTGGTCGCCGCTCTGCTGCTGTTCGTGACGACGCTGCCCGGTAAGTGGTGTGCGTGACGTCACGTCGGGGTGTGGCGTGTTTGTTGAGACGAAGCGACGAGAGGTGGGGAGGTCGGCGGCGGGTGGGGGGAGTGTCGCACACCCTGAGACGTGTAACGGTTCTGCGACCGCGTCACGGCGGGCGACGGCCCCGACCAGCAGCAAATGCAGCAAACCATGCCAAGCCACCAGCAAATAATGTACCATTAGCTAAGTCAAACGGTGGCTCCACCTGGGGTCCGCAATTTTCTGGTGGTTTTCAATGGGCCGTCGTCACGAAGTTCGCAACCGCGCACTCCGCTGGCGAGATTTAGTGCTCTATAAAGTTGACGCAGATTAGGTGTGCGCGTATGCCCTTTAATCCTTTAATTAGCTCAGGTTTCTTCAACATTCCATTTGAACAATCACATGCATTATCAGCTTTGGCTCCCACCTTCGGTGACGATGGCTGGCCGTTTTGACCGCAATCACACATGAAGTCGCACGTCTATTGGAATCACACAAAACCACAATAAGACAAAAGGTAATAATCGTACCAGTGACTACTGGGCATCGCCTACAGCTCACGAGAGCCCTGATACCGAGAAGAACGTACATTTGTCCCACTTATTATCTGCGGAAATATTCCTCAAGCCAAACTATCTGTCGCTTTGCTGTTCGAATTCACCGATATGCCATAGCGTTCAGTGACCGGCATGTGCATCCTGTCCATGTAGTTTTGTCGGCTGTGACTTTACGATGCACTCAGCAGCTGAGGCCATTTAGCGCCGCCCGCCTCTCACCGTGGCAGCAAGTGCTGGCATCGCGGGGAATCGAACCCCGGACCTCCGGCGTGCCATACGCTCATCTCAACCACTGAGCTACCGTCGCCCCCATCCTGCCCGTGTGGGGTGGTGTGGGAGCGCGTTGTTTGGCGCGGTCAGAACACCGGCCGGCGGTGGGCACGTTGCGTCCGTGCGGTCAGACGGTCGGAGTCGGAGCCGGCGGCGGCGGCGGCGGCGGCGACTGCACTGCACCACAAGTCGGCTACACCGACGAGTCGACGCCGATTATGCGGCGCGTCGACGCCGATCATGTGCCGCCGCCACCGGCCCGACGCGTCCCGACCGGACTCCTGGCAGAGGAGACGGCGGCGGCGCGCGTCGCTGGCGTCACGCCGCACGGGACGCGCGCGCTAATTCGCCGGGAGTAAGTTCCGCACGGCCCAGTCCAACCCCGCCCAACTGCGCCTCCGCCCGCCGAGAGAGAGAGAGAGGGGGGAGAGAGAGAGAGAGAGAGAGAGAGAGAGAGAGAGAGAGAGAGAGAGAGAGAGAGAGAGAGAGAGAGAGAGAGAGAGAGAGAGAGAGAGAGAGAGAGAGAGAGAGAGAGAGAGAGAAAGAGAGGGAGAGCGAGAGAGAGGCGCGGCGCGGCCAGCCAGCCTGTGGTCGTGGCGCCGCAGAGCAGTCAGCTGACGGAAGGGGGCCGGCGCGCCTGACGGCTGATCGACTGACTGGTGGCCGAGTTTGCCGTGCGATTTGCACGTCGGCGAGCTAAAAACACGCGCGGCGACTCGGCGCCGGGCACGCTCGACGCTCGACGCGGCCGGCTGGGCGGGCCCGGCAGACAGACGCGGCCCGGAGCGGCGTGCACCACTTCCGCGTTCGCTCGTCGGCCGGCTCCGTCATCGTGTCAAAACATTTGGACGGCGAGGCGGTGCGCTTCAAAATCGCCGCCGCGCTCTTCGGAACATATCGCCCATCATTTCGTCATCATTACTGTCGGAGCGTGCCAGTTGGACGCGCACGCATGCATGATGCATAATTTATCCCGGTGGCAAAAAAATACTTGGCGGCAAACTCCTCCGCCGTTTGACTGATTTATCTCCAGCTCGGAGACCAGCTGAATTGAGAGTGTCTAATTCCAGCTCGTTCCGGGCTCGGTCTAAATCGACACCGAAGCAGCTGTTTCGGCAGAAGATCACCACATGCCTTCCTGTCACGAGGAGGCATGACTTCGTGGGCGACCTGTCAACGCACAGTAGGCCACAATCGATCATCGTCACTAACGTGCTTCACGCACGCGCCATGCGATCCGTCGAGTTTGTCTCTGAACAAATCGGCGGGTGGCTCTGATATCGCCGGACAGGTTTTATGGAAGGCTTTAGTTAGGTAAGATGGATAGGAATTCAAAACTTAAGTTAAGCTATGTCGCTTAACACCGTACGCCCGAAGTGTTTGGAACCGATGGTGAGCTGGACCGTGGATGATCCGTTTAGAAGATGCTATATGCTGGGCAGAGTGCTCAACACTGACTGCCCAGAGCAGTGAGTTGTAGAAGTATTTTACATTGAATGATAATAAGGCTGGAGAACCGACGGATGGTTTTTAACTAAGTTCTAAAAGAAATAAGTTCGCAATGTTGCAAAGCTGGATAGTCAACATTGTTGCGTGTGATTTAATCCATCATGCAACTTTCGTTTTGCCTTTTCGAAACAAAGTGTCCTTCATTCAGATTATTATATATACCTATTGTGAGGTAACACAAGTAACACTAACACTAACGTACACTAACGTTGTCGTAAGAAATGCATCATGTATATGTGAAATACATTTTCTAGTTAGTGTGACAGAGAAAAGGGAGTATGAAAAAACGACATGGGATGAGAGCTCTCATCCAATGCTTCCTGTTTTCATTAAATTCTCATCAAAGCCACGTGGTCAAATGCACTCAGTTCCAGAATGTCTGCCATTTTTAAACATGATGATGCGAAACCATCTACAGCCAAGATGTTTTCTTGCAATGACTCATGGTAACGGATCTTACTATCCCCACAGGCTTAACACTGACCGCCTCTTGTCCGGATGCATTTTCACATGCATATTATATAGAGCGGCCCTGTATTTGAATGGGAATTAGACAACCCTCCATCTACCAACAATTCCATTCATTCGTGGCGTCAGTGAGCCTTCCCCAGTCTCCGATTTGCTTCCCCTAATGCGATTAACGAGCTCGCCTCGTCTCCGGTCTGCTGCCGGGAATATCAGCAGTGAACCCGCCTCCGTCACCGAGCCACACGTGTTCTGATGACGTCACCAGGCCACACGAGTACCAATGAAGTCGCCAAGCCACACGTGTACCTATGACGTTACCAGGCTGCACGTGTGTCGATGACGTCACCAAGTCACACGTGGTCCGATGACGTCACCAGGCACACGTGCTTCGATGACGTCGTCCAGCCACACGTGTGCATATGACGTCACCGGGTTACACGTGTCCATGTGACGTCACTGGGTTACACGTGTGCCAATGACATCACCAGGACACACGTGCACCGATGGCGTCGCCAGGACACACGTGCACCGATGACATCACCAGACCCGCTTGTTCAGCGGCGCGACACGTGACACGACGGCGGCGCGACTGTGCAGCGTGCTGCTGGCAAATTAACGACCGCGATCCGTTCGCGCTGTTTTTGTCGTAAACAGACTCGGCATTTCTGGCAGCCATTATGGAGCGATGCTGATGCAAAAACGTCTGTCGGCCGCGTCGTTTTATCACGCGGCCCTATGCCCATACACTCAACCATGCGTCCTCATTCTTGTCACTTGCCGGTGACCATTATCGGGAATACGTAGCGGAAAATTGATGTTGGGTGCAATACAATTGAAAGAATAATAGCGTTACACAGCATTGCCACAATTATCTATTGGTATTCTAGCGGACAGATGTGAAAAGCGTCGCTGCGTGTCGCATGCTTGCTGTCCAGGTTTGTGTACTTGTTAAGCGCTGGGAATGCGTATGGCGTTTTCATCGCATGTCATAATTCATGCATGATATCACGCCCGGAGGAACGGTGTCTCCAATTTAGCAGAACAGAAAACCTCCCACTGAGCAGACACCTTGAGTTTGTAGGGGAATCACTCTGTGTGATGCTGATAGACCGGGAAACCAGCTACTGAGTAGGAAACCTGGTTTTTCAGGGCCACCATTCCATGTGATGCTTTTGGACTGAAAAAAACAGCCATTTGCCAGCTTTCTGTTACTTTCTCATCCTGACAGCCAAGCCAAATTAATTTGTGGTATTGTAGCGATAACCGTATGTGCCTGAAAGAGAAACCAAAAACCGCTATTGTGCTGACTATCAACGCCTGGGAGCACGATCTGTGTAGGCACAGAGCTACCTGCAAGGAAAAATGTTGCATTAAGAGAAGTGACAAACGGTTATCGATGGTCTCTTATTATCTCATTTGCACTAATTTTCAATTCCTTACGCCACAACCAATAAGCCTAAGTTCACCTCAGTTCCTATGTATCACATTGCTTCCCTTTCATTGGTCACCACTGCTTGGTCCGGTGCCCAAGAAAACAACTCTCTGGTCTGGTGACAGCTGGTCCAGGGAAACAACCCCCACGTGACAGCTAGTCTAGGGACACAACCCCCCCTTGTTAAAGCTGGTCTAGAGACACAGCCCCCCAACATGACAGCTGGTCCAAAGACACAACCCCCACGCGACAACTGGTCCAGGAACACAACCCCCATGTGACAGCTGGTCCAAAGACACAACCCCCACGTGACAGCTGGTCCATGGACATAGCCCTCTGGTCTGATGACAGCCTCCCCAGCCAATATCTACGACAGATGAAAAGCATTACCTTCATGTCGATCACGTGTCCAACCTGCAATTACGCCACGCCTTCACTACGGCGTTCCTGTCACCGGTGTAGTGATTGCTTGCGTCCCCCCCCCCTGCACACTGGCCGGGGAGTCACGTGGAGGGGTGACGTCACGTTACCGGCCGTTGACGAAGATTCATCGGTTCAAAACACACTCCGTCCGACACGCACCAAGACTCTCGAGGCCACTTCGGCCTGCTCGGGCCTGCTTCGGCCGGCGTATTTACTTGGAACTTGTGAAAAGGTGACGGTGCTGGGGCGCTCACCCGTGTGGGGTGTAATCTAAAGGCCCTCCCGGAGGTGAATAGATGTTGATATTTGTCGCTCACGATAAATTGGCGGGAAAAGGTGATCGTATGAACGAATGTTGTGAGCAGCTAAAATGAGATCTAAACTGAAAGTGGTCAGAGTTCGGAAATTGTATTGGCCTTGCACGAAATGTCTGCCTAAAGCCCTTTCGCCTCGCCACTAAAGTCCGTGGCTACAATTTCGCATTGGGTGTCACAATTCCTACTTAAGCATTCCTCGAGAAAAGAAAGCTTGTCCTCTTCATCGAATCGTCAACAACGTCTGTTACCACGCTCACGAGAAACACATCTCTGGGCCCTCCTTTCCCTGCCCGGCCTCGTCCGAGCCCGACTATCCTTACTAGACGTGTGACGTCACATACCCTGGTCGCTCGGCGGACACGTGATGGCCGCAGAGCTGCTGTTGCTTTTTCTGCGCTGACGAAATTGGACAAACAGCGCCCTGCTTGGAATGCAGACTGACGCTTGCAGCATCATTCTTGCCGACCAGCGAGAGCGCGAAGCCCGGCCAAGATCAGAGCAGGTCCTGGGCTGTCCGACTGCACCGCATCACGCTCTTGCGTTGCGGTGCAGCGCGTGATTGAATTGCAGGCGGAGGCGCTCTTCCAGGCGCCAACGGATTTCGCAGGTGTTTTCGCCAGACCTCCTACAGGATACTGTGCCGGCGGACTCGTGTGTCGAGCGGTACACTCGATCTGAGGCGGCGACTGGGAGACGGCGATATGAGCGGCGACGCCTGGGACGTGCGCCGGCGGGCGAAGGTCTCGCAGTTTGTTTACGCAGGCGCCCTCATCTCAGCGCGCCCATTGCAGGCCTCATTACTGCAGCCAGCGGTCTGCCAGCGTTGATTCAAGCCAAGATGAGACCGTTAAATCTGCGACAGGCGGCGCGCGCCAGGGGAGCTCTGCGGTGGCGTACGCGCCCGGCGGAACTGCAGCCAGCCCGGTGGGATCGCCGCGCATTTGGGAACCACCGTCGCCGTCTGTCACGTGCGTCCTGGCCAAGGACGGTATGTGGCCCATGGTGGGCGGCGCTCGGACCACACACCGCTGCCCCGAGGCTGCCTGATGAGTGTGGGCACACTTTGTTTTCCCGCAGTCAAGGTTGCCCTGACACCGAGACGTCTTGATCTGGTGTTTGTTTTAGAATACCCATTAGTGATGCCGGTGTCAGTTCAAACGTCGTGTTGCTGGCTTCTGAAAATTATCCTAGTCAGTCCTTTGAATAGTTGTCCACGGATATCACAATATTAGGCTCTTGTGTACACGAGAATGGTTGTACAGGACATCGAATAAGTTGCAGAAGCAAGTGCATTGATTCAGTATGCAGATGCTGGAATTGTGTGACAACCACAGGTTGTCAGAACTCGACATCTGAGCAAGTGCATGTTGCATCACCACTTCAGTGGTGCAATCGGCTTACGTGTCTGTCTGAGTATGGGAGGCCCTTGGTTTTGGACCCGCACAGGAGTGGGGCGGGGATGAATTCGTCCACCCGTCCCGTTTTTCAAAGATATCTTGCAAACGGGCAGGAAAAATGTTGTGACCATGCTGCCAATTGAACAGCTCAACGCATGCAAAGCTTATATTTGAACTCCGTTGGCTAACACAGGAGCTGGTGGGGTGCGAAGTCGACTTGGCGGCCGTCACAGATGTTTTGTGAGGGTGGTGCCGATGTGGCTGGGCACGCCGAGACCGTCACAGATGTTTTGTGAGGGTGGTGTGGAGGTGGCTGGGCACACCGAGACCGTCACAGATGTTTTGTGAGGGTGGTGCGGAGGTGGCTGGGCACGCCGAGACCGTCACAGATGTTTTGTGAGGGTGCTGGCGAGGTTGGTGGACCGACCGAGTTCGCCGCAGCCGGGTGTCGGCTGTTTACGATGTCGTTAGGTTAAGTGCGCTGCGTAATGGTCGTGAATGCATGCTCTTCCGTGGATTCGCTTTGATAGCACTAGACCAGTCCATTTTGGCCACCACCCATCCTTGACGAAACAGGGAATTTTATTTCGGCTTGTGCTCCCTGGGAAACTGAATTGCCTAAATGGCTGAATAGCGGTCGTTGGATATCAAATGTTTATTAACCAGTTTAGACATTTTAGCCGATGCTGTTTCACGTGAATGTATGTGCAATATATTGTCCTCTGTTCGTCAATCTGTAGGTAATTGTGGCCAAGGAGCAGCCAGACTACGTATACTGCTACACTGCTTCATACAATATCGTTTCGAGTCATCTCTAATCCTCTGACCTATAGTTAGAATGTAAGATCTACAACACATTTTTTATCTGCTGTGTCCTATTTCAGATAGTCATGCATCGTTTAATATTCGGAATACAGCCTCCCCATTTTGTACTTCGAGCACCGGTTGCTCAGTGGTTACGCTGAGCGTCTGGCACGCCAGAGATACTGGATTCGATTCCCTGCGATGCCAGCCCTTCCTGTCAGAGTAAGAAGCAAGCGACGCCATATGTATGCATATCTGAAATAGAACACAGCAGATTAAAAAAAAAACGTTTTGTAGGTCTTACATGCTAACTATGGGTCAAAGGATATGGCCTCAGCTGCTGAGCGCGTTGTAAAGCCACAATCCATTCAAAACCAATTTTGTTCTCTTCGATAACTACGAATCACGGACATTTGCTGTCCAGAAATCCAAGGTGAGTGATATTTTGAAAGCAGGCATGCAGAAAGACGTGAAGTAGAATTTATTCAATCAATTTATGTTTTACATACCATGAATACTTTGGAAAATACTGCATTCACACTGATACATTTTGTGTGGTATTTACTCATAGACATCCTGTAATTGATGATCATGCAAGGCAATGACATTAAAGAAACACCTCTTTTTTCAAGCACGTGCTAATGTAAAAATGTAGCTTGAGGTAAACCATGCTGCAGTGCATCTTATCCAAAATAAGACAGACAGTTTAACCACGAATCCATCCACCCATTAACCGTGCATTCATCTATTAATGTGGGGCTCGGCTACGCTTCATTTGTTTTGTCCGGTCATTTGAGGGTTCAAGCCATTGAAAACTTAACACGCGCCCTGGAGGGGAGGGCGAAATCCGCCCACCCCTGCGGTTTTTCGCAGATAACTCAAGATTTTACCGACCGATATACGCCATTGTTGGTGTACCTGCTTAAAAATGACCGACGTATTGTTTAAAGTACGAAAAATGAAAATCGACGGAAATTTTTTTTGAGTTAGTGGTCGTTAAACTCAAAATATTTTCTTAGCGCCAGACCACAAATATAGCCGCTGATGCACTTCCCGTATGTTGGCAAAAAGGAAGTGTTCTTGGCAAAACTAGCGACTTGTTTGACGTCATTTGTCATGTTATATTGGTTCAAAGTCATGTCAGGTCACCGAGGTCAAATCAGGTCAAGTTTATGACAGGCTAACACACGCTCTGGAGGGGGGATTGCGAAATCCGCCCTCCGATTTTTCGTACATAACTTAATATTATACCGGCTGATATACGCCATTTTTTGCGTACCTGCTTAGAAATGACCGACACATTGTTTCAAGCAAGAAACATGAGATTCGGCCGACAATTTTTCAAGTTAGGGGCCGTTAAAGTAAAACAAACTCGCAGCGCTAGACCACTAAAATCGGCGCTTATGCGCTTCCCGGATATTTGCAAAAGGTTCTTGACAACATTAGCGACTTGTTTGATGCATATTGTTATGCTATAAAATTTAAAAGTCGTGTTAGGTCGCCGATATCAAGTTCAGTCAAGTTCATGACAGGCTAATGGAACGAAACTTGGTCAAATGGAATGTTGTCATAAATTCAAATGAATGTCATGCTGCACTTTGATGTCACTTTGCACGTTACTCCCTACACATCCCGAAATCTACTGTTTGTCATTGCGTGTCTAAGCGTTTCCATGCTTTATTCATGTATTTCACACTTTTTTTGCAAAGCCGATTGTGCTGAGCCGCCAAACGGAGCAGCCGGGTGGGCAGCCCGGTTCCGGTAACTGGAGCAGGTAATGACCTGATAAAGTGCTCCTATATAGGTGACCTGAGGTAAAATGGTGGATCTGGCTTCTATTTTGCATCATTAGTAATGCCCAAAACATCATTAATGCCAGTTTTGGAGCATTTAAACACAATCATAGCGATCCATAACAATGGCAAGCCAATCCACGCAAAACCAGATTTTTTTTTTTAAACCTCATTTGACCTTGAAGATGTTGTCCTAAGGTCATGGCATTTCCACACAATATACTTCACTATCTTGCCCACCCACCCTGCGAATTTTGTTGCTGTACTCTAATAGGAGCCGATATCTTAGGAGGGCGGAATCCGACCCCCTCCAGCGCGTGTAATTTTCAGAGGCCCTCCAGGGCGCGTGTTAGCTAATATGATCACCTAAATACTCTTTAAACTACGCAATTGTGCATCAAAGGGCATATTTTAAACCCATCCGCCCTCATATTTAAAAGATCGACTTATCAGATACATTAATAGATATAGTAGCCGGTGATCCCAATCATCTGTCACTCAAATGTGACTGACCAGAAACAATATGTGTACCGGACTATCCGGAAGCATGGTTTCCTCCCACTTGTAAGTCGGTGGTTGGGCATCCATATTGATTTTTCGCTCGTATGTGTATTGGTGACATATTTTGGTGGGAGATGTTGCATGGCAGACATAATGCTTCGCCGTGATCAGTGGAAGTGTTCCAACAGCTAGTATGTGCACGGATAAGGTGATTCTTTTCTTTTTCTCAATAGTCATGACCGGGCGTCGGTAGCTCAGTGGTTAAACGGAGCGTCTGGCGTGCCAGAGGTACGGAGTTCGGATCCCCTCGGTGCTTACTCTTCCTGCCAGGGTGAGAGACAGGCGACACCATATGGCCTCACCTGCTGGGTGCGTCGTAAAGTGACGACCAACCAGTGGTTATGACCGGAACAGTTCGGGATCTGGTTATTCGAATGTGTGAAGATCAATACCGAGGTGAATTTTCCCTCATATGACATGGGCACTATGACAGCCTCAGGAGGCTCAAGCAGCTTTAGACACAAGTTGATCTGTTGTGCGCCCATGGGCCATATGACTATGAGTGGAAATGACTGGGCAGGGTCTGGATCCCCCCAATATATACAAAGTTCCACCACTAATCAAAGCCAGGCACCATCGGGTTTACAATGACAAAATATATTCGCGACTTTGGGCACATTATCTCCACTTAACTCCTTTGGGCTCAACGCTGAAGTTAAAAACATTGAGGGTATCTGTCCGTCGCAACTCAAATAGTGGAGAAGCTCAATAGTGGCGAAGCTTGTTTGGCGTGTCAAACGTGGAAATCGACCGGCTTTGTGGTCCGTCAAAGTTGAGCTGGGATACTGGCTTGGCGTCCGGCCGGGTAGTCGGCGGCAGGCAGCTGGCACCGGCTTGGGCTAGACGGCCGGCCGGCCGCCCTCTCCATGGTCTACGATTGACGCATGCAGATTGCAATACCGACAGTGCCACAATTGACTGGCTGTCAATCCTGATAACTACTGCTGCGCCTCACCGCCTTAGCCGTGTCCACCACACCTGCAACCGCGAAACGTGCGACCCGCTGAACGCCGGCAAACGGACAGACGCCACACTGCTGGTGGGTACCCGACTAGAGGGAAATCGCACCTTCACAACATGTGCAATACGTCAACGCAGGTGACAATGAAATGGTCACCTGAAGTCTAGCGAACTTCGACACTGATGCTCACGTATCAACTAATGGGGATACAGTAGCATGCAATGTAAATAATTGTACTCGTTGCGGATACCGTACCCATCATCCCGGTGCACTTGTCGCAAAGGCGCCATGCTAGTCGGAGGATATGCTATTCCTGCGCTCTTGAGTGATGAGTGACATAGAAATCTTCATTTACCTTCCGCCACTGCGACCACCAGGCCGACCACCAGGCCGACCACCACTGTGCACCATTAACGTGCCACTTCACCGCCTCCGGCCACCGAGCTCCCTGCCGTTCTCCATTACATCGCGGCCGGTGTCTGATGTCACGCCCTGCCGCCACGTTCGCCGCCTGCTCCCGGCTGCCATGTGCCATTACCATGGTCCGTCGCCACGGCCCATTACCGACGCGCCCACTGTCACGACGGCGGCCCGCCGGCGGGAGGTCAGCGCGGCATTGTCGCCCGCCTGACGTGCGGCCGCGTCGCGTCGCATCAGGCCACGCGGAGTGAGCCGCGGCCCGCCGGCGGGAGGTCAGCGCGGCATTGTCGCCCGCCTGACGTGCGGCCGCGTCGCGTCGCATCAGGCCACGTGGAGTGAGCCGCGGCCGGCCGGCGCGAGGTCAGCGCGGCATTGTCGCCCGCCTGACGTGCGGCCGCGTCGCGTCGCATCAGGCCACGCGGAGTGAGCCGCGGCCGGCCGGCGCGGCCGACACGCCAGCGGCGCTCATTATCGCCGCTCCACGGGACGACACGCCACCGTCTTAGCCTCCCCCCACCCTCCACCCCGCCCCACCCCCCTCGACACACACGCGCGCGGCCGTCCACGCACGGGCGGCCAGCCGCCGGGCCTGCGCGCCGCGGCCTCGGGCTGGGGCACACGTGGCTCTCTGTCGGCCGTCCACGCACGGGCTGCCAGCCGCCGGGCCTGCGCGCCGCGGCCTCGGGCTGGGGCACACGTGGCTCTCTGTCGGCCGTCGGCGAGCTTCCGCTTCGCCCCCGCCCGTCAAGACGAGTCGTAGTCAGGTGTCATGTCATACACGTCATACACGTCATACACGTCATACACGTCATACACGTCATACACGTCATGCACGTCATGCACGTCAGCTGCGTCATGCACGGCATACACGTCATGCAAGCCATGCATGTCATTCAAGCCATGTACGCCATACACATCGTACACGCCATGCGCGTCATACACATCATACACGCCATACATGTCATACACGTCATGCATGTGAACACGTGCCTGATTCACAGTAAGTCAGGCGTGTCCACAGTGACCATCCCGGAAGTAACATTACGGCGCGCAAACATCCTTCATAATTTAATAGCACCACTAGTTCTGCAATGCTTTCTTGGAATTGTATTCGTTGCCTTGTTGCACTTCTTGGACTACCGCAATGCGTAGACGTCAGAACGGCTTGCGTGGAATACAGTGGGCGCTTACGTGTCGGTAAAGTATGCGCATCGTCGGCGGTACTCCTGTATGTACTACGCCTGGCCGTGCAAAGTCGGCCGGCAGCCCGGGATCCTCGTCGTCTTCTGAAGCCAGACGCCGGTGATAAACGGCCGCCCGTCTCGGGCAGCGCGACGGCTTCCGGACCGCCGAAGCCGTCACACAGGCTGCGTCCCACCACGTCGCGTCACGTCATGTCACGTCACGTCATGTCGGCGGTGTCCGGCCACGGCGGGCGGCCGGAGTCGGATTATCAGGCAAACTGCCCAACTGTCGGGCGGACTTGCAGCGTGGACGCGCCCGGGCGTCCGTTTATGACGGCCCGCTTATTCGCCGGGTGACCAAAGTCGTTAAGCGGATGGGCCAAGTTTCTGGGCAAGACGGCCGCCGAGTCCCGAGTCGTCGGCTGGTCACACGAGCCTCACGTAATTAGGCCAAAATAAACAGACGGCTCCCTGGAGCTTGTACGCGTCGGTGAGCCAGACATATCGTGTCGCTTCACTTCACGTGGTATCGAAGCTTCCTGTCGGCTCCCTATCGATGTCGCTCGGCTAGTGGGTCAACCAAACGTTTCCGGCGGTCAGTGGTGACGTCACCATTTGGCTGAATTGTGATTCGTCGACGACACGTGCGAATTTGTCAAAATGAGTCGCGTCGTGTGCCACATGAGAGTACCAGGCATGGCAGGCATCATCCGGCACCGATCTTTCTAGTAGCGATGGCAACCACGATCGAGAGAGTACATACGGGGATGGGGCTCATGAGGCGGTACCAGAATCGCATTCAACATGTTCTCGCTTGCAAGCGCGTCAATGCGACCATCGGCAAACGACACTCGCCACGCTGAAAATTGAAGATGCCAACGCCGGAATCGGAGCTCTTGAGGTTGGCATCTCTGCCGATCGCCATGCGCCGGACTTGCGCGACGGTCCATCTGCCGGACAGGACCGTCGACCTGGATCAAAGCGATCAGCGCCGTGTGGTATGTGGCGCGGACTGCCGGCCGCGGCCGGACGCGGCGCGCGCCTCATGGGCGGGGATGCCGCAGTCGTCTACCAGCACTGTCGTCACTGGTCTGCAGTCGCCGACCAGCGGTGACGTCACCGGTCTGCGGTCGCCGACCAGCGGTGACGTCAGCGGTCTGCGGTCGCCGACCAGCGGTGACGTCAGCGGTCTGCGGTCGCCGACCGGCGGTGACGTCACCGGTCTGTGGTCGCAGACCGGCGGTGACGTCAGCAGACCACCGATGGTGATCACACCCGTGCTGGGTCGACGTCCATGACCAGCAGAGCTTGCGGTGTGGCAGAGCTCTCAGGATAGCCAGCCGATGGCAGAGCATTGAATCACCGGCTGCGTTAGGCGTTAGACGCAATGTTAATGCGAACATTGCGGGATCTCCAGTTGAAAAAGAAAATAGGTAAGTTCCTAATGCCGTTCAACAACACTGAAATATGCGCCCTCGACAAGCGCGCCTGGGTACTCAATAGTGTGAGTGCGAAGAATGTAGATCTAATTTATGAGGTTCTCTCCATAAAATATGATGCGAAGTGAACTTATGGAAGTTAGTTTGCCTTCAGACGTCAATTTCATTGCAACTTACAGTGATATGTAGCGCATATTATTACTTTACATATTGTCTTCTGGAACCATTTTCTGATCTTCATCCACCGTAAGCGGCGGGCCGCCGGTGGCGTCACCCGCGGCCCGCCTCCGACCGCCCGCCACTCATGATATGGCCGGGCGCGGAACCATTCCCTGAGCGTTAATAGTGCCTGGCCGGCATGATTTCTGCTACCATTATAGCTGAGGCAGACAGATTCCCTCGATATTGTTTAAGAGCATTACGCTTATGGGCGTTGAATGGAAAAAACGATGCATGCAAAAGAGAAACAACGTGAATTTCTCCTACACAAGCTTGGCGGGTTAGAGCCGATGTTGCTTGGCGTTGATCAAGGCTGGAACTATATTTTTCCGTGGTACCGTTCGATGGCCCTACGGATCCTCTGAGCAGCAAATGTCAGCGCTTGACGTATATCGAGCAATGTCAGAACCTGAATAATGCCTGCACGCTGCATGTCAAAAGGTGACAAATGACAGGGCCAATATTTATAAAAGTAGGCCAATATGACATCGGAAGGCAGCTGATTTTTTGCCGGTTCACTCGGGGCCATTGGAATTTAACTCGATGATGTAGAACATCTGATATAACATGTAAACCAACGTAAAGAGCTAATTTGGGATACGAATCTTGAAAATTAATGCAAAAATGACAGAGTTAAAACTTCATAGAAGTTATTCAAGATTATATCAAGATGCAACAACTTCGATGTTCATTTAGTGAAGAGCATTATAAATTGTCAGCGCATCACGCAAAAGATATATGACGCATTTTATTACCATAAATTGAGAGGCCAATTGCTTCCATTTCAGTTTGAGGGCAAAATAGCAGGGTGATTTGATTTGATAATAAAATGAACTACACATCATAAGAGAGCTGGTTTCAAAGTTGGTACAATTTAATTATTGGAAATTGCTTGCATCTCTTTTAGAAACTAGACTATAGCATTAACTATAGCAAGCCTACTCTGGTGGCGTTCCTTCACAAACCCACCACCAGAGCTGCGCCACCGGTATTATATCCGCCTAACGGAGAGGGCTTAGCGGTACTCGGGCGTCGGCCGGTGGTTTCGGTATACAGATCGACGCCGGTTTACGCGGAGCGTCTAAACCTGGTGTCAGTTGTGGCCTGATGTTTGGCAGGTGTGTAGTTGCCGCGTCTGGCAGGTGGTTCCGTCGCTAGCGTTCTTCAGTGGTTTATAATCACATTGCCAGAACAATCGAAGTTGGCTTTGGCATTTTGTCGGTGTCCAGGATCGCAAGGGAGCTTCCGAGTTCACAAGACATGATGGTCACAAAGGCTAATTTCTCAGTGATTCATTTCCGCACAACGCCACACGAGTACCTGTTAAATTTGCCAAAGTTGGAGGCGGTCGCGTGGATTGGGGGAGCGGGCTGGGGTAGTGGGCGGGGGTGCTGGTGTGGCCGCTGCTCTCGTGTCAGTGTTGGTGACTGGCCAGTGCAGCTGTCTCTTGCTGTGTCCGTCGCCAGTGTGCCCGTCGCACTGGCGGAGCGACCGCTGGTCAGTGGCGGTCGCCTGTTTACCGCGTCTGCCGTCAGCCGCGCCCGCCGAGAGCCGGCACAGCAGAAATATACAGATGACGAAGGTCAACACGGGTCCGAGCTCGCCAGCCGCCTGACGTCGAACACACTCCAACGGTCCACCGGACGGCCGGTAAACACGGCGCAGTGTCGGCGCTCCATGTACCGGCGCGACCACCACCGGCTTGTGCAACCGCCGCCATCGGCTCGTGCAACCGCGCCGGGACGACGGACACCAGAACGGAACGGCGACCCGCGTGCGCGCGGTCAGCGTGATGGAGAGCACAAAGTGCTGCGCCGCAGCGGCACTAGCCGTGTTATGGACGGCTGGTGGGTGCAGTTGATTTACGGTCCTATCGATGCGCCGAGATGCCGGCTGTCTGGCAATTGTCCGTCGTGACAGAGCCGCCCACGATGTCAGCTGACTGACCTGTGACGTCACCGACGCAGCGGGCCGTGCCGAGGCGCGTTTGACGCTGGCCGCTCGACATTTGTGACGACACAGACACCTGGGTGCCCGATTACTGCTTCTGTGAACTGCGGTGTGCATGCTATTTTCTCATACTGATTGATATGCAGGAAATATGTATATTTCATGTGGTGAAAGGTTATCATGAAGGCCTCATGTAACCGGCATTCACTTCAAAATGGCGTTCTGGTCATAACGGGTCCAGAAGAGCAGAACATTTCTGCTTCTATGAATATATTCCTTTCAACAACTGATATCCGCGTCCCATTTTACACCCGCTTGATAATTGTTGCATTACATGTGCTGGTGGGTGTAGTGCCCCAAGCAGACCTCCGGTGACAGTACACTATCATTACATACCGCACTGAAATTCAGCCGACGGTAATCCGGAAGTGAAAAGCAGACACCAACTATCAGAGGCTGAAATTTCCAGCCTTGACCATCAGCCAAAACAGCCGGTCCAACAGCCAGTGACAAAAAACACACCAGCAACGCTATTAACGAGCTGCAGCCAACAGCAACAGCGCGTGATGCAGACCGGCAGGTCGTGTCGCACCAATTCACACCGGCGCGTTGCACAGTTCACAGTCGTGGCCGCCGGAATGGTGGTGCCTTGTGTGTTCGCACGCGGACAAGAGCCAGCGACGCTGCTCCATGTCACGACGTCCGCGCGGCCATCTTGGCCGTCGCGCGCGGGCGGCGTGCGTGTGGCGGCGCGCGTTTGTCCGCCGCGTTTTTGCTCCGGTTCGGAGTCGTCGCAACTAGTCGGACCCGACGCGAACACACGTGCGTCGGCGCGATGCGAGGTTCACGGCCGGCGGGCGTGTCGCCTCGCTCCTCGCGCCGCTCCAGCTCGTCTCGTCCGGCGGAGCGCAGCGGCGCCGCGCCGGCCGGCGACGATCCCGACGCGGCGCTACAGCCGGCGGTCACACGCGCGTCGGGCGTTGTTGTTCGGCGTCGGCCCCTGATGAGATGCGGTGCTTCGCGCCGCTCGGCCCGTTCGAGTCAGCAGTTCTAACGACGCGCCGCTGTAGTGTGATGGATGCCGGTGTGGCTGTGACAGACGCACCGCTGAGTGAGGGGAGAAACAGATGGACAGGGAAAGACTGAGAAACTGATAGGAAATTGAACGAGTGCAAGATGGGAGGTAGACAAGTGTCGGGGAGAGCGAAAGAATGCGAAATAAAACGTAAGAGGTGGAGGAGTAAATGTGAAATGTATTTGGAAAGGAGACAGCAAGATAAAGTGATTGTGGATATATATATATATATATATATATATATATATATATATATATATATATATATATATATGCATATAGAGAGAGAGAGGAGAGCGAGAGGGTGAGAAGGAAAGTGAGAGAAAACAGAAAGAGATGGAAAGACAGACAGAAAGACGAGAGAGATGTGAGTGGTAGAATAAATGGAGGAAGGAAGAAAGGAAGAAAGTAGGGAGCGAGAGAAGGAGAAGAGATAGACAGAAAGAGAGAGAGAGAGAGAAAAGAGAGACAGTGTGGAGGAAGAAGAAGAGGAAGGAGAGAGCGAGAGCAAGAAGAAGAAGGAGATAGAGTTCGAGATAAAAATAGAGATAGAGATACAGATAGAGATAGATAGAGAGGGAGATATAGATATAGATAGAGAGGGCGAGAGAGAGACAGAGAGAGAGAGAGAGAGAGAGAGAGAGAGAGAGAGAGAGAGAGAGAGAGAGAGAGAGAGAGAGAGAGAGAGAGAGAGAGAGAGAGAGAGAGAGGAAGAAGACGAGGGAGAGACGTGGGGACAAACACATACAGATTGCGAGCTGTGCCCGCACCCGACTGACATTAGGTGAGTGTGGGCGCCATCGGACACCGTTTGTGATGGACGTCCACCGGCGCCGCGCTGACGCTAATCAGCTCTGATTGGATTAACTTCACTGTGGGTATTAATGGAGCCGGCGTAAGTGATGCAAACAATCGGCGAGCGAGGGACGCGCGCCGGGCGACTTCGGCGGACTTCGGCGGACTTCGGCGGACTTCGGCGCCGATCGGACAACAGCCGGACGCCGCCGAGGTGCTCACGTCACGCCGGCAGAGAACGGCAGAACGGGCAGCTGGAATATTGAGGTGGTCAGGATCAGGTCGCTGGAGCTTTGAAGACGCCAAGATCAGGTCGCTGGAGTATTGAGGACGTCAGGGTCATGCTGCTGGAAAAATGCGGACGTTAGGGTCAGGCCGCTGGCGCATTGAGAACGCCAGAGTCAGGCCGCTGGGGCGTTGAAGATACCAGGGTCAGGCCGCTGAGAATGTACGGCCTATCGGCGTGTCTGGCAGCTTGCGTGGCAAATGGCGAACGGAGCTACCTAGTTTGGCATGAAGGTGCTGGCTCGTGAGCAGAAATATATACCTTGTGATTAACATATAACACGGGGCTCAAAACTATCTCGGTGGCGTAGTTGAACGACGCGCGCCTGTTTCTGATGTGGAAGGCCCTTGTTTCAGCTGTGGGGGCCCATTGTTTCGGGTGTTGGGAGTTCCTTGGTTTAATTCTGACCATTGGCAGACTTTTGTCCGGTCGGCTTCTATCAGGGAGCTGGGGGTAACTGGCCAGTGTTCGCCGTGTCACGAGATTAGCACTGGTCGACCAGCTCACGTTGCATCAGGTACACGAGCGTATTCTGCCTTAGCCCTCGGCTCCCTGTGGGAGTGTGGTGGCAGAATCTGTCCTTTGGCAAGTTTTAATACCTCGAACACGTACGGAGGTAGCAAGGTGAAATTTTCAGTATCTGTGTGTACATCAATTATGCAACTTGTAAGCAAAAACAAAGTTCTAACTCACTATGAGTCGGACGTGAACGATCTCATAGTGATGTCGCCTTCCACGACTTTTGAACGAAATTAAGTATGTACATAAAAAACGGCACATATCGAGGATAAGATATTATCAACAATTGTTTTGGCCAATTAACAACGAATTTAAGGGGCAATTGGGGCACTATCTCTGAATTATGTTCCAATGTGCAACGTGGTAGTCAAAATTTGTTCAAATTAAAAAATATATTGTTGAATTATGTTCGAAATGCCTTTACGTCGCTCAAAGACCGGGAAGTGTGTGATTGACTTTCGGACTGTGGATATTCATAGCCAATTACTTCAAGTCAATTATTTTCAAAATGATTTAGAAACGAAATCTTCAGTAGTGGCATCAGTATTGTAGGAAATTGATGGTACAATCCGTCCATTTATCCTCTGTTCACCTGGTCCGACAAATCGGGATAGCCCCGCCGTGTGCATAATGTACCACGGCCAAGGACGAGGGTGTTGGAGCGTAAACAACACTGTCTCGCAATGGTTCCGAAAAATGCAACCTCTGCCCCGTCTAGGTAGTATGCTTGCATATCTGAATGCTTGCCCTCCAAAAATCCTCGATTTTGGGATAAAAAGCAAAAGCAAAGCAAAAACCTTGAATGATAATCAAACAGAAAGGAGAGAACTTTTTAAAATTGTATTACAGCAATGGCATCGCGATAAATTTTGTTCTTGTTCTGCAAGCTGTCCTGTTGGAATACCGTGCGTTGTCTCTCGGGCATTGGTCTGCATCTGCTGGTGCTCGAGGGAACCTAGCACAGTGTTTGCAGATCCACACGCAAGTGAACTAAGCATCATGTGACTCTGTCTCGGCGTGACGTCACTCCTCTCCGTTTGCAGGTGGCGTGAGCCTCGTCCTGAATGACGTCATCGTGCCCAACTACATCGTCCGGGGTCACTCGGGTCACCTGCGCTGCGACTACAGCGCTGACGGCCAGCAGATATACGCGGTCAAGTGGTACAAGGGCAACAACGAGTTCTACAGGTACCAGCCAAACTCCCCGGAGCCGCTGCTCACCTTCCAGGCCGATGGCTTCCAGGTCAATGTAAGTCCGAACTAGTCACACGCTTGCTTGCGAGTTGATGCGCCTATGAGCGTTGCTGTATCGGTAGGACGCATGGCGACGCCACTTCCAGTATGCCAGGTTTGCCGTGCAGGCATCCGAGTGTTTATTACGATATAAAGTTTCCGGCAGCGTGACAAAATATTCGGATTCTTTCAAATTCACTATTTTCAAGTTTGGGGACGCACACCTATTTCCGCATATAGCTGCTGTACATGCTTGGGGGCAGCAGGGTCGGCGCTATTCAATTTCGAATATGCAAAACTGCCTCACGGATGCCGGGGACGCCATGGTCTGACCAAGTGATACATTGCGGACAAGTCCCAGGAGCATATCAGTGTCGGCAGCGTCGGTCGACGTCGGAGCGGCGACGACTCGTAGGCGTGGATGAGCCCCGAGAGCAGCTCGGTGGTGTGTGGCCACAGACTGCCAGAGCAGCCGGACTGGCAGATCATACCGAACGGGCAGGATCTTACCGAACAGGTGGTCTCGGCAGCTCTGTCATTCAGCTGTCGGTTTATCATTGCTTCTCAACAGCAGCTTGATTTTGAGGAAGTAGAAAGCGGTACAATGTGCCACAGTTTCGATTACCAAAATAAAAATCGAAGCCTTCGTACTCCTGGCCGTATGCAATAGGTTGAAGGTTTCTTGTATAAGAAGAAAATAATGTGTATGGGAGTAGATCACGAACATTTTTATGCATACCACATCTCCCTTCCTTTGGTGAACAGTTGTGCGCAGCGCAGACATATTGATCAAAACGCATGCAGAGGAACGACGAGCTTCGACGTAGCCCTCCCTGGTTCGACTTGAGACAACATTCACCTGCAGTTATTTGTGGCATGACCGACCATTCATGGAAGGTTTGTGCTCGACACTCCAAAAATACGGCAGCTATTCGTGAAAGTGTTCGGTCGTTCATCAGCTGCCATCCTCCGATGTCGAGTTTAGACGGGTCCGGCGCTCTGCAGTGGGTGCTAAATGGATCCAGTGAAAAACAAGCATTCCGTAAATAACAACATGCTTATTCAAAGGAAATTACCGTCAAGTTATTATGCTGGTATTCATATTTTCTTTTTCCTTTGCTGTTCACCTGTGCATCAGTAATAACGAACATATCGGCATATTGTCGAGGGTGTAGAAGCATGCAATGGCATGCTTCTAGAGGGCACTTGCTCCCCCTCAATGTTGGCTTTGCCCCAACAATTTAAACTTCTAACATGGGCCCATATGTGGCATGCCCCCATAAATTTGTAACCACCCGTGGCCTCCGTGTATGATGGCTTCCCAATTATTTTCTGAAACCTACACCTATGCATAATGGCATTACTCGTAAATATAATTAATATAAAATTGTCTCGTTTGTGTGACTGCACCATTATGCTGGCCGGTGAACACGCACCACAAACCCTGTTGGTCAAGATGTAAGGACAAACTCAGACCACAGCCAATCCAGGGAGCCTCAACTTCCCGCCACAATTGCTGTTATTTACGGGCCTCCGTCCACATCTCAAGCGGCACTTGCTTCTTCCCCGCACGACGGAAGTGGTCACCGGAACATGGCACACTTTGTTCCTGCCACATGAATAAATGATAAGCATCAGTTCCGCTATGGGAGGCATTTGTTTCCTACCACGAGGAATATGTATGTCATTACAGTTTCTGTCCATTAGTGCGGACATCGCGTAGATAAATAGATTCGACGGAAAAGTAAGCGCTGCTGTACGTTCCCACAAACTTGAGAGGATAAATGCATAAATACGGTCTGACATGAATATATGTATGACGTTAGATTGCGAAGTTTTGATTGACTGGTTGACGGTGGCCACTGTGAAATGCTCCAATGTAGATAGCATTACCGAAGCCCATTATTTGCCGCACGAAGTTCATTCAGTCCATGGATATGCTGCGAAGTTGGAGGGAATGTATGGACTTGACGTTAGTCGTAGTCAACTTCTCGCAGCACCGATATTTGTTTGTCATCGATATTTAGAAGCATCTGCTCCTTTGTTTTCCTTGTGGTATTAGCCATCGGGTCATTGAAATGCAACTGGCATGGTAGTCAATGGAAATTACTTGCCCAAAAAGTAGCAGCATTGCAGACAGTGTAGCAAAATTACACCGCCGTGGGATATTGGGCAACGGCAGTCCGGCAGACGTGCATAGCCAGCAACCATCAGGATGATTCGACAAAAAAATATAACCGCACGATGTTGGAAAATCTTTTCGTCTGCTTTATATGGATTTGGGGTCGGGTTGGTTGCATGAAAGTTTGCAATTGTGAATGTGTGTAAATATTCAACAACCTTTGTCATTTTGTGTTATATGTAATCAGATGCTATCGCTTGAAAAAAGAAAGATTACATCGTGTCGGAAGGAAGAACACAATTGAGTAGCATTACATAGTGTGCTATCGTCAGCCTGATTACCTTCCCGAAAACTCACCAGTAGCCAATGGTTTGTAACTATTCTGCAAAACGTGATGCGGGATATTGGAGGGTCACCAGGCATTCGAACGACATCGATAAATTGTACACTGCATGATATGAGTGGTCACATATTTCGCGTGCTGTAGGCAAGCTTTGGCACCGCAGAACTTGCTGACTCCTGGTGAGATGTCATGCTTCCCTTCCATGGCGTTCTCCAATGCGGACAGAAATACCTGCTTGGTTTGTTTTCTTGTGTGTCAGTTTACTGGGGGGGGATCGTAGATAATATTTTAGGCTGTATCGTACATTTCCATACCAAGGGTCACCAAAGGTCATCAATTCCAAGACCGTGTCGACTGCAACGCCACTTTTCCTCCGCATACGTCCGACACACATAGTCATCAAGTCATTAAGTTACAAGGCTTAATATGGGCCACAGAGATCCACCTGAGTTAAGCTTATAAAAGAGAGATACTTGAACATGAAGATGGCACGGAAACGCTCAAATCAATACCATATCACCTTTCAAAGCATATATATACCCCAACTTCTCTAGAACCATTCACTTGGTATTGAATAACACACTCCTTCATACCAATACCCATCACCAATTTCCAGACTTCTTCATCCATGCTTGCTTAAAGGGGCTTGCACAGATCACGTCCAATAGCGTCTTACCCCATTCACCACCAATTAGAACTCAAAAGCAAGATTATCCAACCTAAAACATTTGTCCGCCATGTTTTTTAACACATTCAACGAGGTACTCCCCACTACATCAGCAGGCAGCCTATTCTATTGATCACCCACCCTTCCACTGAAAACCTGTTCACGTTTTCACGTCAGTTCAGGTTGGACGGGTCCATCATAACGGATGATATGATGGAAATGTTTAACATCTTTAATAACCTATTGTGCTTGAGTGAGCATATGTACAATGATATGTCATTCTCCATATTTGAAGGCATATCCATATAACTTTCTAGTTATTGACTCCATGTCTGTGCCTAATATTCCAAATAGGTTCACATATAGGTGAAGTACAGTTTTCCTGACTTCCTTGCTCTTAGGCCCTACCCTCCTATCAATGATTCCTATCATTTTGGCTTCCCTGTTCCTAGCTGAGAAGCATTGCTTTTCTGCTGTAAAGTCATCTGAAATTAACACACCTCAGTCTCCTTCTTCTTCAGCGGCATCCAATTAACTATTTCCCATTGCATATCCAAGTGTCTTACCTACAGACCTCCAATGCACAATAACCTTCCACTTATAGTTGACAGACGTTTGTCATTTATCGGCCCACTGCTTTCGGTCCTCCAAGGCTACATGAATGTTTCTGGATCCATTCCTCTTGTTAGCTACTCCTAGCTGGTATATGTGCGAGTATAGCAACTTAATGTCATAAGCTAGCTCAAATACTCTATTCCGGAGCCCTACCAAAATGCTGTTCATAAATATGATCAAGAGAAGTAGACCTGGAAGAGAATCTTGTTGTAATGCACTCTGTTCCATACCTCTGACATTCAGAATAAATTTCTGCGTACTAAGCATCGTCAGGATATGTCTGCGACCACTCGCAGAAGGTTACGTACTGACGGCCACTTCAGTCTAACCAGCTGGAAGATGCATTGCCTTGTTCTACATATCACTTCAAGTGAGCGAGACGCTCCACCAGCGCTAAAACCTGCCTCCTAGACACTGGGTGCTTGCGATAACAAATGGCTACACCTTAAGTTCTCCTCCAAGCTATTTGACGATACCAAGGCTCGTGGAAAGCAGTACCTCGAGTCTCCGGTGTCATATTCACCATTAATCGTCCCAAGTGCACAATGCTTCGTGTGGTACTATATGTATGCATTTATATATATATATATGTATATATGCATATATATACATATACACACATACATATATATATCCACATATATATATATATATATATATATATATATATATATATATATATATATATATATATATATATATATATATATATATATATATATATATATATGTGTGTGTGTGTGTGTGTGTGTGTGTGTGTGTGTGGGTGCGTGTGGGTGCGTATGTGTGTGTGTGGGGGGGGTGCGTGTGTGTGCGTGCGTGTGTGTGTGTGTGTGTGTGTGTGTGTGTGTGTGTGTGTGTGTGTGTGTGTGTGTGTGTGTGTGTGCGTGCGTGCGTGCGTGCGTATTTTCATACGGCATCGTGTCATGGTGCAATCGCCTTCACTGAAAAATGTTCGAGCTCTTTTCAGACACATTTTCTGTGCTCCGACTAAGCTTGACACAGAAGATCTCCAGAAGAGAAAATGTTTCAAGTTAGAATTATTAAGTGCTAAGACGGAGCAACTGTGAAATAGTGTGGCAACAGCGTGTTTCTTTATAGCATAACTGTTCTGCAACGTTGCACTCCACCGGTATAATTTTCTGGCGATTAACGCCGTGGAACGCACATCGGAACACTATAATCATGCAAACATGTATCACTAGCTTTAGAAGATGGAAGACGTTTCATTTCAGGATGCGGAGATCATATTCCGGCTGCAAAGTATGCACACAAAATAGATATGCAGACGAATAACTCCAGCAACACACCCATGCTAGCAACGGTTTCTGCATGCCACGTCAGCACTCACATATGCATATCCGACGTCTGTCGGATGTCTATCTGTACGTTGACGGTGTGTCCTGAAGGGGTGAAGCTGTGTCTGTATTTATTTGTGTACTGACAGCCGGTGCTATGTCAAGTATGTAGACGGTCTCGCCCGCCGCCAGACGTCGCCCGTCACGATGTCGTGTCAGGATGTCGGTGCCAGCTCCGGTCGTCCGCCGAGTAAGATGTGGGCCGCCATCGGGTCAGTGTCACGTGCATATTAAAAAGATGCCTCTCGGAGACACCTTGCTGGAGGCGCACCGGTGGGGTGCTAGGGAGAGGACACCATGCTGGAGATGTACCGGTGGGGTGGTGGGGGAGAAGACACCCTGCTGGAGGCGCACTGGTGGGGTGGTGGGGGAGAAGATACCCTGATGTACCGGTGGGGTGGTGGGGGAGAAGACACCTTGCTGGAGGCACACTGGTGGGGTGGAGAGGACACCATGCTGGAGATGCACTGGTGGGTGGTGGGGGAGAAGACACCCTGTTGGAGATGCACTGGTGGGGTGGTGGGGGAAAAGATACCCTGATGTACCGGTGGGGTGGTGGGGGAGAAGACACCCTGCTGGAGATGCACTGGTGGGGTGGTGGGGGAGAAGACACCCTGCTGGAGGCGCACTGGTGGGGTGGCGGGGGAGAAGACACCCTGATGTACCGGGGTGGTGGCGGGGGTGATGATGTGGCTGATGTTGCGCATGTTGTAGATTGCACGGCCGCCCATGGCGCACTTGAAACAGTACGCCACATCGGTTTACGAGGCAGGCAATGTTTAAAGAGGTAAGCCACAGGTCGTTGGGCTAGACCAGAGATGTTTTGCCACCGGCCATTAGGTTAGACCAGACATGTTTTGCCACCGGTGGCTAGGTTAGACCAGATATATTTTGGTGTGTGGTGGGGAATGAGGGGACCATTTGTGTGGACCGGTCGACTGGTTTTGTGCTATTTCTCATAGGGTCATGCACGACCCCGCCATATTTGTATGTTCCACCGTAGGGTTATCGTCAATTACCAAATAATATTGGTGCGCCTTTTCCATTCTGCAACACGCTGGCAATCAGTATACGGGAGCAGGAAGAAACACACTAAATCTAGCTGAGCAGATATTGTGCACGACTGTGCAGGGTAATGTGGCTGTGTGGTTCAGAAATATTCATTGACGGGTTCAGGAATATTTTTTGCGGGGGGACACTCGTTTCTTGCTCTGATTAAGGCCCAAATTATCAAGGAGTGTTCTGGGATGTCCCCGAGATTGCACTCCTTCCACTCAGAGGAGACGCCTGAATACCATCAAGGACAGGGAGCACCCGAGAGTACCGGAGGGCCCCTTTTCCAGTCACAACAGTGCCGCCTCTCCATAGGGCAGGAACACAGACTCCTGCGCCCTTCTCCTGGATGCGCGCCTGTCCCGAACAGACTGGCGCGAGCTGGGGGTGTGATGGCTGGTGAGCGTGGCTGGTGAGCGTGGCCGGCGGGTTATGGCTGGTGAGCGTGGCCGGCGGTTGATGGCTGGTGAGCGTGACCGGCGGGTTATGGCTGCGGTGTGTCCGGCGGGTTATGGCTGGTGAGCGTGGCCGGTGGGTTATGGCTGCGGCGTGTCCGGCGGATTATGGCTAGTGAGCGTGGCCGGTGGATTATGGCTGGTGAGCGTGGCCGGCAGTTGATGGCCGGTGAGCGTGGCCGGCAGTTGATGGCCGGTGAGCGTGGCCGGCAGTTGATGGCCGGTGAGCGTGGCCGGCAGTTGATGGCCGGTGAGCGTGGCCGGCAGTTGATGGCTGGTGAGCGTGGCCGGCGGGTTATGGCTGCGGAGTGTCCGGCGGGTTATGGCTGCGGAGTGGCCGGCGGGTTATGGCCGGTGAGCGTGGCCGGCGGGTTATGGCCGGTGAGCGTGGCCGGCGGGTTATGGCCGGTGAGCGTGGCCGGCCGTTGATGCCCGGTGAACATGTCCGGCGGGTTATGGCCGTGGCGTGTTCGGCGGGTTATGGCTGCGGCGTGTCCGGCGGGTTATGGCTGCGGCGTGTCCGGCGGGTTATGGCTGCGGCGTGTCCGGCGGGTTATGGCTGCGGCGTGTCCCCGACAGTCCGCCGCCTGCCGTCGGAAGGTGCACGTCTCCGGTTGGGCATCGATCCGCTGTGTGAGGATCTGGACGGCGGATCGGGGTTCGGCCAGCGGCTGGGCCGCTGGTTATCACCGGATCGGCTGTCGGCTTGTTGTCGCAGCTCGTTAGCGGCGTGCAGGCAGTCTCCGATTCGGTCGGCGGTCGTAATGGCGACTCGGGTGCACGTTCTGCCCCGTCGCCTCGACCACGCCGCCGCCTCGACCACGCACGCCGCCTCGACTACGCCGCCACCTCGACCACGCACGCCACCTCGACCACGCCGCCACCTCGACTACGCCGCCACCTCGACCACGCCGCCGCCTCGACCACGCCGCCACCTCGACCACGCCGCCACCTCGACCACGCCGCCACCTTGACCACGCACGCCACCTCGACCACGCACGCCACCTCGACCACGCCGCCACCTCGACCACGCCGCCGCCTCGACCACGCCGCCACCTCGACCACGCCGCCACCTCGACCACGCCGCCGCCTCGACCACGCCGCCACCTCGACCACGCACGCCGCCACGAAGTGCCGTCTGAGTTGGTCTCAATAACGCTCGATAATTCCCCACCATCGGTGGTCAAGGCGTCTCCGACGTATATCCTATCCGACGGTGGCACGCATATTTGCATACCGGACGCCTATTTGTATTTGCATATATCATATTTGTATATTGGTATATTTGTATATCAAAGTATAATTTGTATATTGGTACATTTGTATATCCAAGTATAATTTGCATATGGTACATATACCCGACGTTGGCAGCGCATATTTGTGGTTATCCTGGATGGTCAGCAGCGGTCAGAGCATTACGTGGTGTCGCCCAAGGTGCACCATGTGGACTTGACCCGGGATTAGCTCGACCTTGCACCACGATATACGGCCAAACGAGATTGATCGATATCACTTGCTGACTGCAGTAGAAAAGGATGTCATGTCTTCAGATTAGCCGTACTTCAAATAACTGCACGTTGCGTCACGCGCTGTGAACGGAATCAGTGGGACTGGCCAGAACGAATGGAAGCGTGACAGGAGAAGCCTGGTGTCTCGCAGCATCCCCACGTAAGGAGTGTCTGGTGACACGACACTGTTGACACGTGTCGGGTGTCTGGTGACACGCCAATATTGACACGTGTCGAGGGTCCGGTGACACGACACTGTTGACACGTGTCGGGTGTCTGATGTCTCGACACTGTTGACACGTGTCGGTTGTCTGATAACACGACACTGTTTACACGTGTCCAGTGTCTGATGACACGACACTGTTTACACTTGTCGAGTGTCTGGTGACAAAAGCTGGCCACACTGGTCGAGTGTCTGGTGACATGAGCTGGCCACACTGATCGAGTGTCTGGTGACAAGAGCTGACCACACTGGTCGAGTGTCTGGTGACAAGAGCTGGCCACACTGGCCGAGTGTCTGGTGACAAGAGCTGGCCACACTGGTCGAGTGTCTGGTGACAAGAGCTGGCCACACTGGTCGAGTGTCTGGTGACAAGAGCTGGCCACACTGGTCGAGTGTCTGGTGACAAGAGCTGGCCACACTGGTCGAGTGTCTGGTGACAAGAGCTGGCCACACTGGTCGAGTGTCTGGTGACAAGAGCTGGCCACACTGGTCGAGTGTCTGGTGACAAGAGCTGGCCACACTGGTCGAGTGTCTGGTGACAAGAGCTGGCCACACTGGTCGAGTGTCTGGTGACAAGAGCTGGCCACACTGGTCGAGTGTCTGGTGACAAGAGCTGGCCACACTGGTCGAGTGTCTGGTGACAAGAGCTGACCACACTGGTCGAGTGTCTGGTGACAAGAGCTGGCCACACTGGCCGAGTGTCTGGTGACATGAGCTGGCCACACCTGTCGAGTGTCTGGTGACAAGAGCTGGCCACACTGGTCGAGTGTCTGGTGACAAGAGCTGGCCACACTGGTCGAGTGTCTGGTGACAAGAGCTGGCCACACGTGCGAGTGTCTGGTGACAAGAGCTGGCCACACTGGTCGAGTGTCTGGTGACAAGAGCTGGCCACACTGGTCGAGTGTCTGGTGACAAGTCTGGTGACAAGAGCTGGCCACACTGGCTGGTCAAGAGCTGTCAGTGTGTGACAAGAGCTGGCCACACTGGTCGAGTGTCTGGTGACAAGAGCTGGCCACACTGGTCGAGTGTCTGGTGACAAGAGCTGGCCACACTGGTCGAGTGTCTGGTGACAAGAGCTGGCCACACTGGTCGAGTGTCATGTCTGGTGACAAGAGCTGGCCACACTGGGTGTCTGGTGACAAGAGCTGGCCACACCTGCGAGTGTCTGGTGACAAGAGCTGGAGTGTCTGGTACAGAGCTGGCCACACTGGTCGAGTGTCTGGTGACAAGAGCTGGCCACACTGGTCGAGTGTCTGGTGACAAGAGCTGGCCACACTGGTCGAGTGTCTGGTGACAAGAGCTGGCCACACTGGTCGAGTGTCTGGTGACAAGAGCTGGCCACACTGGTCGAGTGTCTGGTGACAAGAGCTGGCCACACTGGTCGAGTGTCTGGTGACAAGAGCTGGCCACACTGGTCGAGTGTCTGGTGACAAGAGCTGGCCACACTGGTCGAGTGTCTGGTGACAAGAGCTGGCCACACTGGTCGAGTGTCTGGTGACAAGAGCTGGCCACACTGGTCGAGTGTCTGGTGACAAGAGCTGGCCACACTGGTCGAGTGTCTGGTGACAAGAGCTGGCCACACTGGTCGAGTGTCTGGTGACAAGAGCTGGCCACACTGGTCGAGTGTCTGGTGACAAGAGCTGGCCACACTGGTCGAGTGTCTGGTGACAAGAGCTGGCCACACTGGTCGAGTGTCTGGTGACAAGAGCTGGCCACACTGGTCGAGTGTCTGGTGACAAGAGCTGGCCACACTGGTCGAGTGTCTGGTGACAAGAGCTGGCCACACTGGTCGAGTGTCTGGTGACAAGAGCTGGCCACACTGGTCGAGTGTCTGGTGACAAGAGCTGGCCACACTGGTCGAGTGTCTGGTGACAAGAGCTGGCCACACTGGTCGAGTGTCTGGTGACAAGAGCTGGCCACACTGGTCGAGTGTCTGGTGACAAGAGCTGGCCACACTGGTCGAGTGTCTGGTGACAAGAGCTGGCCACACTGGTCGAGTGTCTGGTGACAAGAGCTGGCCACACTGGTCGAGTGTCTGGTGACAAGAGCTGGCCACACTGGTCGAGTGTCTGGTGACAAGAGCTGGCCACACTGGTCGAGTGTCTGGTGACATGAGCTGGCCACACTGGTCGAGTGTCTGGTGACAAGAGCTGGCCACACTGGTCGAGTGTCTGGTGACAAGAGCTGGCCACACTGGTCGAGTGTCTGGTGACAAGAGCTGGCCACACCTGTCGAGTGTCTGGTGACAAGAGCTGGCCACACTGGTCGAGTGTCTGGTGACAAGAGCTGGCCACACTGGTCGAGTGTCTGGTGACAAGAGCTGGCCACACTGGTCGAGTGTCTGGTGACAAGAGCTGGCCACACTGGCCGAGTGTCTGGTGACAAAAGCTGGCCACACTGGTCGAGTGCCTGGTGACAAGAGCTGGCCACACTGGCCGAGTGTCTGGTGACATGAGCTGGCCACACTGGCCGAGTGTCTGGTGACAAGAGCTGGCCACACTGGCCGAGTGTCCGGTGACATGAGCTGGCCACACTGGTCGAGTGTCTGGTGACAAGAGCTGGCCACACGTGTCGAGTGTCTGGTGACAAGAGCTGGCCACACTGGTCGAGTGTCTGGTGACATGAGCTGGCCACACTGGCCGAGTGTCTGGTGACATGAGCTGGCCACACTGGTCGAGTGTCTGGTGACAAGAGCTGGTCACACTGGTCGAGTGTCTGGTGACAAGAGCTGGCCACACTGGTCGAGTGTCTGGTGACAAGAGCTGGCCACACTGGTCGAGTGTCTGGTGACAAGAGCTGGCCACACTGATCGAGTGTCTGGTGACAAGAGCTGACCACACTGGTCGAGTGTCTGGTGACAAGAGCTGGCCACACTGGCCGAGTGTCTGGTGACAAAAGCTGGCCACACGTGTCGAGTGTCCGGTGACAAGAGCTGGCCACACTGGTCGAGTGTCTGGTGACAAGAGCTGGCCACACGTGTCGAGTGTCTGGTGACAAGAGCTGGCCACACTGGTCGAGTGTCTGGTGACAAGAGCTGGTCACACTGGTCGAGTGTCTGGTGACAAGAGCTGGCCACACTGGTCCAGTGTCTGGTGACAAGAGCTGGCCACACTGGTCGAGTGTCTGGTGACAAGAGCTGGCCACACTGGTCGAGTGTCTGGTGACAAGAGCTGACCACACTGGTCGAGTGTCTGGTGACAAGAGCTGGCCACACTGGCGGAGTGTCTGGTGACAAGAGCTGGCCACACTGGTCGAGTGTCTGGTGACAAGAGCTGGCCACACTGGCGGAGTGTCTGGTGACATGAGCTGGCCACACCTGTCGAGTGTCTGGTGACAAGAGCTGGCCACACTGGTCGAGTGTCTGGTGACATGAGCTGGCCACACTGGTCGACAGCCGGCAATGCTGCTCGTCAGCTGCCTGCACTTATACCGTATGGTGACCGGTGACTAACTGACATGTAAAGCTCATATTTGCCTGACGTTTATTTGATTGACAAGAACAACCCCCCTCATATTAGTGCATGATCTCACCGTACATTTGGCAATCTGCTTCGAATTGCAAGGAATTGCTGTCCGGAATCTTGGCTGTAACATGAGGAACCCTTTTCCACCATTCCAGACCACTTCTACTATTCCTATCAAACTCCACAAATTCATCGAAGACAAATTGTTACCAGAACATGTTATCAGTTAAGCAATGAGGTTATTTATCATGTTCAAAGGAGGCATTGCGATGGAACACAATATACATGTCGAATATGTTAAAGTAAAATGATCTAGAAGAAGTTGTATGGCTTGATCTGACCAGATGGGGTATGATTTGCATTAAATTGGCAAATTTCTGTTCATGGACAATGCCAAGTCACTTTTTGTAATTTGTTCGCATATTGCCATTCATAGCGCTGTGTAGTGCCGTCGTGCCGTGTACGCAACAGTGTTCATTCACAGTATGAACGGCACAAAAGCACAAACCACATCTGCACTAAGCTGATTCTGATCAATGATTGGCACGGTGCTGCGGTGTTCTCTGGTGCTTTGAGGCAAGCCAATGAAGGGCGCTTCACCATTTCGTGCTGCATCACTCAGGATTTTCCTCATTCGGCCCCTTCCAAAGATGATGGCAAATGGTTGTTATCTGCTGTTGACACGTGTGAGAATGACGTAGAGAATACTCACGGTTGTCAGTTTGGAGGTGCAGAGCAGTAGGAGGTAGCAATCGTAAAATTATCCTCATGTTTCTCCCTCAGAAAATAGGGCGCATGAAGAGCTACTTTGGCCATATTAAAGAGCCGTAAATCTCCTCAATTTTGTGAGTCTCCCCAGAGTCCTCACCATCGAACGACGAGTCTCGCGGAGTGGACACGTGACTACATGTGGCAAACTCCAAGTTATAATGCATCAGGTTGGTACGTGAATAGTCCAAGGCCCGTCAGGTGCACAATTCCCACATGAGACGGTGTACCCATCCCACATCCCACATCGCCCTTCGATGGCACCGTGCCTGCTGACACCCAGAACAAGAGCGGTGCCATGTCTCCACCTATCGCACAGAGGCAGGTGTGTAGCGCTGACATCAGCATCGATTAGTGGATTCACTCATTAAGTTGAGTGAGTTTTCAATGGGAAGTTTTAGAGCGCGGTTTTAAAAACACTGCATCGTGCAGCACTGGGTGCCGATCACCTCAGCTACAGGCGGTTTTTTCATGAGAATATACGGGAACACCAAAGTCCTGGACAGTGAAACGTGCGATTTGTTCCAGCGTATTTCTGGCATGCATCTGCCATTTCAAATAATTTAACCTCACAATTTGCCTTTCACTGAGCCATCATTCAACAAAGTCGACATATCTTGACAAGCTGTGGAATCGTACCAAGCGTACTCACTCCAGCTGGTCATTCAGACAAGACGTTTCCAATTAGCGTTAGGGGTTCTTGAACAGTCCAGCTTAATTTCGTTTCATACAACTCATTAAGACGTCACTCTATCGTTGTGGTCAGACCGCTCCCGACATGCTGACCCACTATGTCCTGATCAGTTTCGGTATAAGTTGGCCGATCCGCAGTCGAGGCGCTGGTAGCCCTTACCGTGTGTGTGCGTGTACGTGTAGGTGTACGTGTAGGTGTACGTGTGCGTGTAGGTGTGCGTGTACGTGTGGGTGTACGTGTGCGTGTGCGTGTATGTGTGGGTGTGCGTGTGCGTGTACGTGTGCGTGTACGTGTGGGTGTACGTGTGTGCGTGTGCGTGTACGTGTGGGTGTGCGTGTGTGCTTATGGGTGTACGTGTGGGTGTACGTGTGGGTGTACGTGTGGGTGTACGTGTGTGTGTGTGTGTGTGTGTGTGTGTGTGTGTGCGTGTGCGTGTACGTGTGTGTGTGCGTGTGCGTGTACGTGTGGGTGTGCGTGTGGGTGTACGTGTGCGTGTGCGTGTGCGTGTACGTGTGGGTGTGCGTGTGCGTGTACGTGTGGGTGTACGTGTGTGTGTGTGCGTGTGCGTGTAAGTGTGTGTGTGCGTGTGTATGTGTATGTGTGTGTTTGTGTGTTTGTTTGCGTGTGTGTGTACGTCATTGTGTTCGTCATTGTGTTCGTCAGCCTGCCGCCGTGAGGCGATATCGGCTGTTTCCGGGTGTGCGTTTGTTGGTGTTATAGACTTGTGCTGTTTTTTGGTGGGGGTGAATGAGGAGTATCGTGGTGAGGATAAGACGGAGCGAAGAAGAATAAAGCTGGCTTGTTGAGGTGTATCGAAGTAGAGTTGAGTCGTCTTGAAGTTTGAGGTGATGAGTAGAGTTGAGTTGGCTTGTAGTATACAGATGAGATGGTGGTTCTGGTCGAGATTGAAGCTGGTGCGGAAGAGAAGATTTGCCAGTCTGGGCGGTGCCAAGTTGGGGTGGGGGTGTGGTTGGGGAGTTGGGGTCGAGTCATCGTCAGAGTTTAAACATTGCAAAAACGTTTGTATTAGTGTCACCTATGGATTAGTGGTTTTCTATTTCTTTTATTTGTTTTGCATTCCTTTTTGTGCAAATCTCTGTGCAGCATTTTATTCATATTCTGTTTTTCTTTTTAACATACCTTTTTATTTTTTCCCCTTTGTATTCTTTTCTTTTCCCTAATCCTTTTGTCATTTTTTCATAGTTCTTCGATTACTGTGAAGAAAAGTTCTTCGAGCGTGTAATAGAGAGAAAGTGGCAGAAGTGTTCGTGTAGTGTTGGATGGTCGTCGTTGATGACAGTGGTGATGCTTAGTGGAATGCTGTTCG
This sequence comes from Imbricaverruca yamaguchii, assembly GCA_034440575.1. Taxonomy (NCBI): domain Eukaryota; kingdom Metazoa; phylum Arthropoda; class Thecostraca; family Neoverrucidae; genus Imbricaverruca; species Imbricaverruca yamaguchii. The sequence continues at coordinate 1,010,222 of JAOTOL010001457.1, read as the reverse complement.
TGTTGCAGTAGTTTGCGATAGGCTGTCTTTCGATGACGTATTTGGTGCAGTATATGAATATGTGCTTAATTGTGAGTATTCGTTGGCATGTTGTATATTGTGGTCGTGGGCGTTGTTGTATGAGGCAGGAGTGCGTAAGATGTCAAATGGCAGATGCATGCCAGAAATACGCTGGAGTGCTGTGTGTCCGAGGCGTAATCGTGTTGGTGTTCGTTCTTTTAGTCTGGTGTTTTTTGGTTGATAGTATTGATATTGATAGTGAGTTCGTGTTTGGGGTGTATTTCGTGTAGTTGCGTGATTGTTGTGTCCCATGTTTGTTGAATGTGTTTGTTGATTGCCTGATGTATTGTGTGGTAGTAGTCGGATTGTGAGAGTGGGCATGGTGTGGGTTGTTGCAGTGTTGTGGCTATGTTGGTTTCGGTGTCTGCGTGTCCGTTGCCTTGAATGTTTGCGTGGCTTGGGATCCACAGGAGAAGTGGGCGTTATCTGGTGTTGAGTTGTTGAGAAGTTGGTGATTATGTGCGAAAATGTTGGCTACTGTTTGTGGATATGTGGTAGTGTTGTTGTGTCTAAGTATGATTGCTTTGATTGGTGGTCTTTGTCTGTTTTGAAAGATTCAAAGGAGTGTCTAAATTTCGATGAGATGGGTGAATCTATTAAATTGGGTGCAAAATGTATTCCAGGAAGTCTTTTTGGCTTGTCTGATGGTGCGTTTGTGTAATGTTCTTTGTATGTTCTTTCTTGTCGTTTGTATGCTGTGAGTGTTTCTGGTGTCTGGTGTCTCTCGTATCTGTGACGTGCATGGTTCCTCGCGCGGATCGCCCGGTGGCACTCTTCGCTCCACCAGGGAGCCGCGCGAGGTTTGTGTTGGTGTCTTGGTTTTGTTCGTGGTATGTGTTCGTGCGCTGTGGTGAGGAGTATGTCTGCAAACTGTTCTGGTGTGTGTTGTGGATTGTGTGCTGTTTGTGCGGCTAAGGATTCTGAAAAGGGGACCCAGGATGTTTCTTGTGGTTTCACCAGCCTGGCTGTGGATTGGGTGGGCCAGTGGTCGGGATTTAGTGGAAGGTAATGGTGATGGGTGCGTCGTCGCTAAAGTGTGGATCGATGTCGGATGTCCAGGATAGGGTGAGGCCTATACGTGAGGAAGTGAGTGTGACGTCTGGGGTCGTGGGGAGGTGGGAGCTGATTGGTACCAGAAAGGTTGGTGAGCCGGTGTTGAGTATTGTGAGATTGTGTTGTGTGGCTATTGTGATGAGTGTGTGTGCTCTGTGATCGGGTTTTGTTGTGCGGGTGTCCCATAAGGGGTGGTGCGAATTGAAGTATCCGGTGATTATAATAGGTGTGCGAATTTGGTCAAGTGCTTTATTTAATTTCGAGAGGGTTTCTGTGTTTCGCGAGGGAGGGTCGTACATGTTGATGCGTGTGTAAGCTATATTGTGTACATGTATTTCAGCTAGCAGTATGTCTGCTGTGGTGTTGAATTGTATCAAGCGGTGATGCGTCGTGCTCCTAATGTATATGCATACACCGCCTGATCTATATGTGTTGTGTGTGTCTTGTCTGTGTAGTGTGTAGTGAGGGATGTTGAAAATTGATATGGGTCCTTAGGTTTGAAGTGTGTTTCGTGTATGCAAAACGCTATGTGATTTGTTTGAAGTGCATAATGTTTGAATTCGGTCCAGTGTCTAATGAGTCCGTGTGTGTTCCATTGTATGATTTTGTTCATTGTTTTTGAGTGTTGGCGCGCGTGTCTTTTAGGTGAGTTGTGTCTTTTTGTGCTTTTCCCTGGCTTTTGTTGTTGGTGAGTGTGGGGTGGCTGTTGGTGGGCGGGGGGTGTTATTTGGTGTCGGGAGATTGTCCGTTCTGTGTCTGTTGGTGAGTGTCCGACGTCAGTGTGTTCCTCTATGTCTGTGTCCCGGTCTGTGTATGTGCGGATTGCGTTTGTTGGTGACTCATCTGTTGAGGGTGAGGTTTGTGGGAACAGAGAGGCTGTTGGTTGCTGGGATGGTCGGACAACGCCCTCCTGGCCGGGGACAGTCCCATGCCCTCCAGGTGGACCAAGCTGAGAATCTCCTCCGTCATCCATCTGGGGTATGTCCTGTCCCCGGCCTCGTGCCCCCCCCCGCAGGTGGCACAGCAGGCCTCGTCGCTTTGGCAGGTGTCAGTGTCGTGTTGCTGAGCGCAGCGTCCGCATGTGTAGGTGTAGGAGTGGCACCCCACCGCGGAGTGGCCGCAACGCTGGCACTTTTTACAGCGTCACGGGAGGGGTGCGCGTGGTGTGACTGGGTAGCGTAGGTATCCTGTTTTTATGTGTTTCGGTGGGGTCCTGGTGCGGAATGTCTGTATGATGATGTGTGACGGCTGCTGTCCTGGTATTGGAGCCGGCCTGTATGCGGCGGAGACACCTCGTTTCTCCATCCTGGAGACCAGGGTCCCCACCGCAATACCGGCCAGCTCCCGTGAGTTCATTGTGCCTTGGGACGCGTTGCGTTTTGTGGCTGGGGTGATTGAGATGGGTGTGTTGTGGATTTTGTGTATTGTTGGGAGTATCCTACCGTCTATGTCAGTGTGTGCTTGTATCAGCAGTGCCCCTGATCTAATTTGCTAAGCAATCATGGGCACCCCTGTGTACCTGGCGATCTCCTCCACCAGCCAGGGGTCGATGGAGCGCATGGGCTCCCCGTCCCCCCAGCGGCAGTGGAAGAACTTGCCAGTTGGGTGGGGTGTGGTGTTCATGTTCGTGGTATTCTAGTGTGTGGTGTTGTACGCGTTTGGTTTGTAGGTGGTGTTGATCAAAGGGTGATATGGCAGGTGTATGGCACAGTGGACAGTGGACAGTAGTAACAAGTTCTTGCGGAGGGTTCAGAAGGGTGTAAAGGAAGCCCGACAGGTGTAAAAGCAGGGCAGACAAAGAGGAAGATAACACAAAGAAATTGGAAAGTGTGCTTGTAGGGAGCACGATTGGACAGAGTAGAAAAGATCGTGCAGAAGGCACTACAGGGAAGCGGGGGTGGGTACATTGGAGGGAGCCCGGGGGAAGGGTGGCTGCACCGTCGGACTGACCGTTCAGTGTTCAGTTGTAGAGCGAAGATTGAAGATTGTAGCACTGATCACTTCTGGAGTACTGAGCAAGTAGAGGCATATGTAAAAGCGAGGTGGCAGAGTTGAACTTGAAGATGCTGGAGAGTCGGTCTCGAAGTCTTGACTCTGAAGATAGGTTAGAGGGGCGGGTAGGTAATGGTCGTGTACGAAGGGCAGATTTGGGATGATATGTGAGGTCTGTGTGCGGTGTGTATATGCATATGCATTTGTGGCAGGTGGCAGGTGGCAGGCGGCGCCTTCTTCCTTGGGTCCCAGGACCGTAGACCGTGACTTGGCGTCTTTCTCCTCCTCTTGGTGTCTTGCGGACCAATCTCGCGTGATCTCGGCAAGGCAGCAAACAAGTCGGCGACGCTGGCGTGCGAAACTCGAGGGAGCGTGCGAAACCGATCAAGTTCACGATATGCCCAATCAGGCTCAACGGCTGGAGAGGCAGACGGCGGAGCCGGAGTGTGAGGCGTGGTGGTGGGGGTTGGGGGGATGTCGCCGTCTGGTGACATTCCACACTGTCCGTCGTCCTCCGCGCGTGACACCAGACTGCGCGGTCCAGAGACCGTTCCCGTCCGTCCCCCCCACGGGCTCCCCTCGAGATAAGGCGCCCTCGCACCCGCGTCTTATGACCGCTCGGCTATGCGGTCATTCGCCTCACCCTTCGGACGTTGACTTGATTTAGTCCTGGTTAAATCGGATGGAAATCTCCTCTGAAAGCTGCTAACTGCTTCGCCTGAGTTTATCTCACGAACAAACGGTGACAAGGAATGGCAAGTTTCGGATTCTTCTTAAAAAAACATTCATGATCTATAGCGAAAAAGCCAGACCTGAACTGTCCATCCAATCCCTACATCATTACATTTGACGTCTTCTAACTTGTATTGTTAGTGGGTGTTTGTATAATCCACCAGCACAGACAAAATAATATACTAAAACGTGACGAACACAACAAAGAATTAAAGCGTACAAAAGCAGAAATACAACTGAACAGCTGCTTTATTTTTCTCCCTGTGCAGATCATAGGACATCTCCAGCCGTCTTTTATTCTTCGCAACGTCACTAATTTAAATTAGTATTAACCACTTACTTCAAATTAAATGAAACTTTTATCAAATAATTAAATTAAATGATTCAATCAAATCATTTGCCTTTAGATGGGCTGATCTGTTTTCGATTTCGCCTCGACCCCGGGATGGCCGCAGTATCTATGTCTATGGAGCGTTCACACGATTGCCAAACTGATCTCGAAACATATGTTGGTCTCGGTGTTTCCTTGCCGTCTTCACCGCGGGCGGAAAACGCGACTTCCAACGTAAACCATGATGGAAAAACTCGACCGTTGCTGAAGTCGGTCGCTGGCAGTTCTCTCGATGAACCTTATGAAGCGGCGGACGGATGCATCGGAACGTGTGGCTAGTTCACCTAATGTGATTGAATTTCTCGTGCAGCCGCACCGTCATGTTCAGCGGACGCCAGCAGTTCCGATACTGGAGAGCCATGAATTACACGGCTGTCTTCATTCATCTTGCGCCGGTTCCACGGGCATGCAATCTAACGGCTGCGCTAATGGCCAACTACAATTTCCATGAACAGTTTTGAGATGGGTCACTTTTGCGAAAAGGACTTGCTGTCGACGCACGTTCAGCGACGAAATCAAGCCCGGATCTCGCACAGACAGGTCAATGTGGTGAATTACTGCAACGTCAACATTTCGTCTATACCGAATTATGGCCTCAGATAGCCCATGAGACTCGCTGAGCCGGAAGTAATAACTTCCTCATTAGAGAATAATAGACCATCAGAATGGCAACATTTCCAGTCGGAGTCGAGCTCAATGGGCACGGAAACGCACGTGCTCGCCGAATTCCATGTAGGCACTGCCGAATAACTGCTCCTTTAGCGCTCGGACGACGTGCGCAGAGACCCTCGCGCTAACACGGCTGCGTTTCGGCAGCGGACCCGGTCGACGGACCGTGACCTGTACCTGGACAAGGTAGACCTGCAGGCGGCCGGCTGGTTCAAGTGCCAGGTCACGTCTGGCGCGCCCTCCTTCTGGACGGTCGAGAAGAGAAAGAAGATCCAAGTGGTCGGTGAGTGCTCAGGCCGGGCCGAGCTCGGCTCTCGCCCAGGGCTGAGCTCGGCTCTCGGCTCTCGGATCTGGCTCCGTCGCTGGCATGCCAGTGGACATGCGGGTCCGGCTCGAATCCAGTCGCTTTTGGGTGTCGCTAAAATGGGCCTGCACCACGGATCGCTCTGGACAAAAAGGGCCGGCGGTCGCTTTCTTCTCTCGCTCTATAATCTGTATCCGCTGGTGCCATGCCAGCAAGGATCAAAGCTGCTTGGCGTGTGCTGTTGCTTATGTAATGGTAACCATTCATGAAACTTCAGTGCAACCTTTGGTGCTTATACAAGGTAATAACTGGCCGTCAAATCAGTTAACCAAACACAGCAGCTTAGGCTGGTCAACAATGCCACGCTCAGTTGTAAATATATTCACATATTATTTAAGAGGTGGCTCGGGAACAGCTATTCATACACAGCTCCTCCTGTTGATCGTAATTTTTGAATCTTCGATTGTTGACATGGTTCACTGCCACATCGAATGCCGTTATATATATTTGCATGTTACGTCAGCATGATCTGTGATTATCTCCGTTACCAGGAAGCCGAGTCTTATTGTCGGGGTCGTGGATGTCGAGGAACGTCGCCAATTCATTAGATTTGTCCTCTGAGACCTGGAGTGGTTTGGTTATGCCGTCCATTTCTGGTGTTGTATGACTATGATTTGCTACTTATGATACTTTAAGAGTGGAATTGCAGAATATGCGAGTTACATAGCTACTTGTTAAATAGACATAGGCTACTACGTTTTTGGTTATGTGCAGATAATGCCGGCTGTTTAACGCTCTGCCTTATTGCAAGTGGTAAAGTTCAGGGCACTAAATCTGGACCATCGCGCATGATACAGAACAAACGATTTAAAGCCATCCACAACATTATTCAGGCACTTCTTTATATCTTAAACGCCATCCTGCGTACTCAACTGATCCTCTTTGGCATATATAAACTTGTACGTGCCCATTTGCACCAGAACTGACGTTTCGCAGCACGTTTAACCTCGGACTTGAGCACATATTTTATGGCTCGATAACTGTTATGATGCCATCATCAATCATCCTCAACTTGGCAGAACTCGTTGCCTGGCAAAAAAACCTTTCAGTGCGAACACCCATTCATTCACAAGTGGACGACCTTCGCCTTGCAAAGGCCACATAAGGCGGACGGTAGTAAGTAGTCCAAAACATAGGTACTAAGAACTTGGTGCTTCGGAAAGAGATGCTCGATGAAGGCACTTAAAATTATCAGATAACCTGTTGCTTTGATCAGGGGAACACAGTTCCTGATGAAATTACATGAGATGATCACCCACCACCTACCAGCTACTTTATCAGGGGCTGATAATACAAGTGAAAAGGGGCATACAGTGACCTGTGCTCTGCAGCATCCAAATGCCTACTGTGCCGTCTATATTTGCTACTCCTGTAACTCATTGTAATGTCCCGCTAAGCTACTATTGATATTAAACTACTTTAGGTGAATTAAAATTAACGTATGTCTTCCTTACTTTATACGGCTGGAAAAATACTAATCTGGAGACCACCAAGTCAAAACTTGCACCTAGAACAAAAACAAAGCTTTTTCTCAGAAACGGTTTCTTAATTGGTGATGTCTGCGGCATTGGCTTCCAGCAGTGTGCTCCTCTACCCATCACTACACTGTACATCTAGGCGGACACTGCGCATAACTGTACTGTGTGTAGGAGGCAACTTTCATTCATCAGCGAAACTCATGTAAATTCATTATCTCTTCCAATAATTTTTTTTCGTGATTCCTTCACAAATTTTCACACGCAACTGCAGTACAACAACACGTTCTCGCTGAGTTAATGAGACAAACGCTCGTCACCAACTAAGATTGCGGCATCATTCGAAAAATTAACACCGGATAAATGCGCCAGCTTCTCTCCATGTTTTCCTCCATTTGGAGAAGTGAATGAATAATGAACCTAACCAAATTCGGATGTTAAATAAATTTAGTCGCTATGCTACGTATGCATAATCGCTATGCTAATACATTGTCGATATGCTAAATGTACATGAGTATGATACTAAATAGATGCAATCTCTATCCCAAATATATATAATCGCCATACTAAACATGATATTCAAAGCGTCTAAAATGTAAGTAAATACTTGAATAATGGTGTGGATGCCATTAAGTTGTTTTGGATCTGGATAATGCGTCAGGGAACATATGTAGTGCCCTGACTTTTGCCACTTGGCAATAGAACACACCGCCAAACAGTTGGCACTATCTGCATATAATCATATACATGGTGACCTGTGTCTGTAAAATCGTCTCACTGGGCATATATTACCGCTATGCAATATATATATATATATATAATCGCTATCAGAATGATTGATTGATTATAACAAGTTTTTCCTTTTGTTCTGGAGTAATGCTTGAAATGGTTCATTTCCTACCGATCCTAAACCTTCTTGATGGACATCTGTGCTTTCCGGCACTTCGAAGCCTATACTTTGCCCGGTTACGATTGGCTTCAGGGGAACGATGTTCATGGTATAACTTCAGTTGTTCTGGACTAATATCGAAGTAATATCACTAAATAACGTAAGCAGACTTCGTCATAAAAATTAAGACACTCTCTGTAAACATCTCGCTGGCCTGCCTCTGATAACTCATCGCCTATCCCTTAAGTCGATTGGTATTAAATCGGGCGGAAAATATTTCCAACCACGTCACGAAACAAGACCATTCTCCTGGGAAATTATTGGGGAATAAAGAGCATCAGAGACGAGCTACTACTGGACCAATAATTCAGAAATTAGTGTTCATTCGACGATGGCAGGACATGGCAGCCCGGGTGCAAACCCGGCGACAGCAAGCCCAATCGAAAAACGGCTCGACGTCAGCACCACGGACGACTGCCCCCCGCCCCGCCCCACTGGCGGCACCGTGGCGACGGCGCGCCCCGCCCCACGCCCGCCGGCGATAACATCTCGGACACGGCCCAGTCGGCGGACACGACGCGGCTATAGCCGGCGGCGACACAGAGCCGCAGGCAGTTTACGAGCCGCGCGCCGCCGCCGCGCGCGCGCCAGCCGCGTTATTGCGCATTAGCGATTTGTGATGGCGGGGAGGGGCGGTGGCGGCCGATCGGCCGGCCGGCTTTGAGCGGGAACTGATGAGTCGTTGTCGCCGGCTCGGACGTGGCCGATCGGCTTTGTTAAAGGCGACGTGGCGGGACATCGTGCCGACCGCGGGAGCCTGAAGTGGCCTGCTGACCACCGGCGACGGGAGGGCCAGCGCGGGGAGAACACAAAACACAGGCTGGAACTCCCACTGACTTTGGGTTATTCATGAGCCACTGGCTGGCGAACACGTGCACCTTGGTCAGACTAGAAAAGTAGGCAGCGGAAAATTAAAATTTATGAATATATTTTTGGTGAAGTGGCGGTGGAGACATCGAGGATCGTTGCTGCTGTCATGTACAACTGGCGTTTGTGGGAATAGAGGGAGACGTTTCGATATGGTTGTAATGTATCGTGTGTTAAATACGCGGGGCGTGGGTGGCTGAGTGGTTAGGGTGTTGGGCTTTGGGTATCGAAGATCCCGGGTTCGACACTCGCACCGCTCGGAGCATTTCCAAATCTTGCGGCCCACCGGCGAAACAGTGTGGGCGGCGCCATTAGCCGTGAATGTGCATAAAGTACGTCGTGAACCACCCCACAAACAACAGTGCTAAATAGACTGCATGTGCTTAGCATTTTGCCGCTTCTATACTATCGTGCGAGTCTTTGTAGCTGTTATAAGTAGTGTCCATGTCTGATGTCCCGTCGTCCTATATGTCCAATATGTTTCATATATTAAAATGCATATAAGTAACTATTCTCCAAGTAAGTGCGTGCCTACGAAGTAGGTAAACTAGCCGTTAAAGTACAAGTCGCCAATAGTACAAACGTAGGAACTATATCGCATATGTGGCCAAAATATGCGGGGAATAATTATTGCCCCTTTTCATAATGCGTACATTTGATATATAGCTTGCTTCTGCTCCTCCTATTCCAGACAGCAGTCCACTCACTGACTTTCTGAAACATGGAGCTAGATAATCATGCCACTCAACCGCGAAGATTTCCAAACTAGTTAAACCCACTGGGAATTGCAAAATCGATCGAATGAACATTCGACAATAGTGCGAACGCAAACCAAAGAAAATATGTGCTAAGTACGTTCATGTTCTAGTGGCACACGAGCCTCGGGACAGGTCCTCGCGAAATTCCGGTTTCTCAGCCGGTTTTCACGGCTATTGTGAATGCTCGTATATCGGCCTTATGTGGCGACGATTCACTTCCTCTCCCGCATAAGGTGGCTGACGGCCTAATTTACAGCGGTGAGGAAATCATTCACTTCACCGAACACATCAACACAGCATCCCGATGCTAACCTGATCAGACATTATAGTAGCATGGCCGCAACTGTGAAGGAGTGATCAATATAGTATATTAAGCTTTCTATGGGTGTGTGTACATCGACATTCGTTCACGCATATGTAGCCGTTGCAACGCTATGCCATGATTGCTATCATTCTCAAGAGCTTCATCGCAAATCAAGGTTGACTGAAAACACCTATATTCTCAGCCTGTATGTCCGTTGTCACACGTGAACAAGTCAACTCCATAACTAAAATATCTTCAATTATCATACAACGGTTCCTCAAACCGTACCTGGCCGTTGACCTGCCGGCCACACAGACCCGACCACCACGCTGACCACCGTCTGTGTACCGTGTGGTGTGTGCCGGCCACACAGACCCGACCACCACGCTGACCGCCGTCTGTGTACCGTGTGGTGTGTGCCGGCCACACAGACCCGACCACCACGCTGACCACCGTCTGTGTACCGTGTGGTGTGTGCCGGCCACACAGACCCGACCACCACGCTGACCACCGTCTGTGTACCGTGTGGTGTGTGCCGGCCCGGGACCCGACCACCACGCTGACCACCGTCTGTGTACCGTGTGGTGTGTGCCGGCCACACAGACCCGACCACCACGCTGACCACCGTCTGTGTACCGTGTGGTGTGTGCGGCCCGGGACCCGACCACCACGCTGACCACCGTCTGTGTACCGTGTGGTGTGTGCCGGCCACACAGACCCGACCACCACGCTGACCACCGTTTGTGTACCGTGTGGTGTGTGCCGGCCACACAGACCCGACCACCACGCTGACCACCGTCTGTGTACCGTGTGGTGTGTGCTGGCCCGGGACCCGACCACCACGCTGACCACCGTCTGTGTACCGTGCGGTGTGTGCCGGCCACACAGACCCGACCACCACGCTGACCACCGTTTGAATATCGTGTGGTGTGTGTCGGCCCGAGACCCGACCACCACGCTGACCACCGTCTGTGTACCGTGTGGTGTGTGCCGGCTGACCCGGGACACGACCACCACGCTGACCACCGTCTGTGTACTGTGTGGTGTGTGCCGGCCACACAGACCCGACCACCACGCTGACCACCGTCTGTGTACCGTGTGGTGTGTGCCGGCCGGCCCGGGACCCGACCACCACGCTGACCACCGTCTGTGTACTGTGTGGTGTGTGCCGGCCCGGGACCCGACCACCACGCTGACCACCGTCTGTGTACTGTGTGGTGTGTGCCGGCCCGGGACCCGACCACCACGCTGACCACCGTCTGTGTACCGTGTGGTGTGTGCCGGCCACACAGACCCGACCACCACGCTGACCGCCGTCTGTGTACCGTGTGGTGTGTGCCGGCCACACAGACCCGACCACCACGCTGACCACCGTCTGTGTACCGTGTGGTGTGTGCCGGCCACACAGACCCGACCACCACGCTGACCACCGTCTGTGTACCGTGTGGTGTGTGCCGGCCACACAGACCCGACCACCACGCTGACCACCGTCTGTGTACCGTGTGGTGTGTGCCGGCCCGAGACCCGACCACCACGCTGACCACCGTCTGTGTACCGTGTGGCGTGTGCCGGCCACACAGACCCGACCACCACGCTGACCACCGTCTGTGTACCGTGTGGCGTGTGCCGGCCACACAGACCCGACCACCACGCTGACCACCGTCTGTGTACCGTGTGGTGTGTGCCGGCCACACAGACCCGACCACCACGCTGACCACCGTCTGTGTACCGTGTGGTGTGTGCCGGCCACACAGACCCGACCACCACGCTGACCGCCGTCTGTGTACCGTGTGGCGTGTGCCGGCCACACAGACCCGACCACCACGCTGACCACCGTCTGTGTACCGTGTGGTGTGTGCCGGCCACACAGACCCGACCACCACGCTGACCACCGTCTGTGTACCGTGTGGCGTGTGCCGGCCACACAGACCCGACCACCACGCTGACCGCCGTCTGTGTACCGTGTGGTGTGTGTCGGCCCGGGACCCGACCACCACGCTGACCACCGTCTTTGTACCGTGTGGTGTGTGCCGGCCACACAGACCCGACCACCACGCTGACCACCGTCTGCACACAGACCTGCCGGACGCGGTGCCCTTCATCAAAGGTCACGCGCCCACATACCGGGTCGGCGACGTGATGAAGCTCAATTGCTCATCGTACCGCTCGTACCCGCCAGTTCGGCTGCACTGGTACGTCAACGAGGAACCGGTAAGCAGAGTACGTACCTCTCTTCGTTTTCGGTTATCGGTCTGGTTTGGTTCACGTTGTGAGACGCGCACCATGCTGTCGTCCGATGCTGCGCTCGCTGCCGTGCTCGCTAATGCCGTCCTCGCTGCTGTGCTCGCTGCCGTCGCCGCTGCCGTCCTCGCTGCTGTCCTGGCTGCCGTTGCCGCTGCCGTCCTCGCTGCTGCGCTCATTCTATTCTCGCTACTAACCTCGCCCATATTCTCGGTGCCGCCCTTGTTAATCTGCCCGCTATTGTCCTCGCCACTGTCCTCGGTACTGTCCCCTCCCTGCTGCTCTCTTGGGAGCTGTCCTCGTCACCAGGTCGATGCTGTCCTCGCCACTGTCCTCGGTACCGTCCCCTCCCTGCTGCTCTCTTGGGGGCTGTCCTCGTCACCAGGTCGATGCTATCCTCGCCACTGTCCTCGGTACTGTCCCCTTCCTGCTGCTCTCTTGGGGGCTGTCCTCATCACCAGGTCGATGCTGTCCTCGTCACTGTCCTCGATACCGCTCTCACTACTGTCCCTACTGCTAACCCCCTGCTGTCATCGCTACCGTTCCTACTACTGTTCTCCATATTGTCCTCGCTACCGCTTTCACTGCAGTTATCACCACTGTCATCACCACTGTCCTCGCTACTCCCCCTCCCCCCCCCCTGCCGGTGTCCTCGCTGGTATTCGTGCCACTGTTCACGGTTCTGCCTCCGTCACGATCCTTGCTACTGCTCGCACCGGCCAACGAAGTGGTGCGGAAACGTCGGACACGTTGTTCTTCCGAATATGAAGCGCAGCCGATTGGACAATCAAGGCATGGTTGATGGTAATACTGGTCTGTTCATTCCCCTTTTGACGCTACTCCACTAAAATGCTGCCATACCCATTTCGTATATGGTGCAAATGCTGGAAGGAATCGGCCTGGAGGATGGCCCTGATTGCAAGCGCCCGACATTTTGGAACTTTATGACCGTCACTAGTTCTGCCACTTCGCTTAGTTCTCCGGAGTTTACTATCAATTAAACACATTAATGGTATTGCTATGTGAAGACCACTCCACTTTTCTTGATACCGTATTGCCTATTGGGCTGCCATTTGTTTTCATGTCTGCCATTTATCATGGATGCGGGCGGGCAGGGCGGGACTAGTGGGGGGGGGGGGATTGAAGGGTTTCCTCCATCGCAGCCACCTTGGGCAGGATTGCTATCGTCTGAATTAGAGATGTGCGCAAATTGTAGGGCACCAGAATGAACCAAATTGTTTAACATCTGTCTAGTCACAATTAGGAGCACGATCCCATGGGCATGGTGTAGGTAAATGCGTCTCACAACGTTTGTTCAGCATGCATTTTTGTGTCAGCATGCTTCGCTGTTTTCGACAACTTGAGTTAATTTATGCATTCATTTGTTTGGTGCATTTATCATACAATTCAGCTTATGTCGTAGCTAGGTACCGACTATAGGACCATGCATGCTTGTCAAGACGAGTTTCATTTCTCTGGGTGGGTGCCTGAATATCCGCAGGTAAACGAGCACCCCTAAATAATTATAAACACCCAGAAGATAACATCGACATGCCTTTCAAGCCATCGACAAGCCTTTCTCTAAAAGGATGCACTTAAATAACCCAGAAGTAAAGTGAGCTTGAATAATAAGGACACATAAAGTGATACCTAGCAAATGCCTAATTGACCTTTCGCACCTATGTTACCTGATCCAAGACACCGGTGGTATGCTGAGAGCATTGCAGTCACTGGAACAGGACATTATCATTTTCATTCTGAGGAAGGTTAAGATCGTGTAGGATAGGACCAATTGAATTAGATTAACATACCACTGATGCTCTTGCTTCTTCGTCTTCGACGAGGTGCACGGTGTTCAGTTAATGCTGCTCTAATTTAATAAGAGCACATCAATTAAATATAGGATTTATCGCGATCATTAGCCAAGGTTAGATCAGGCTATGTCGACTTCGACTGATTAGTTATATAAACTAACCCAGCCTAACTTAATCCAGAAACTTTACGATGGCCACAAGATCGGCCATTCATGAATGCGCTCATACCAGAAAAAGATTAGGACATTAGGATGGCATGCATTGAAATAGGCTTACATTAATTTATTTGTTTGTTCTTCACCAAAGGCGAAAAACGATGATATTGGAATGACGTGATGTGACGATATGCCCCGAACGAGGAGCCGACGGGATATTTGTACTACGTTGCCGGGCTTTCAGCAAGATACTTCATGAGACTTATCAGCCACAAACAACACGAATGAAAGCCATGAGTGTATAAGGCACCAACGCTATTAAGCAATCATATTTCGCATGACAGAAAAAATGGCCGCATGCTCCAATTAAAAATATTGTGGCGTAATAGCAGGCGAATGAGCAAAGGAATTAACCAAACTAATGCAATTTATCCTTTAACATTTCGTTCCCACGCTTAAGGATTGTACGGACGGACACCTTCTGCTGCCGTGACATTTTTGTGTCGGAAAACGTATTAGGTACATCATGAAATAAGCTTCATAGTACTTTGAAGGATTGCTACGCCTGACCCAACCTGTAGCAGCCCCACCGCAGTGAGTCAGCCAGCTGGCACAATGCACATCTGGCTCAGAGGTAGACCATAGTTAATAGTTATGCCATTTGTAGCTCCATGTGTCTATTCTCACCCACGCCATTCTGTCAGGCTCCTAGATTTACACTACCTATAAAACGCTATACCCCGCGAAGGTGAGACGAAATTGCATGTGGTGATGACATTTTGCCACCACTAAGCATTACGTTTTTATTCAGGATTAGTGTATGACAAAACACACAAATATATATATATATATATATATATATATATATATATATATATATATATATATATATATATGTATATATATATATATATATATATATATATATATATATATATATATATATATATATTAAAAGATATCTAGTCTGTTGCATACCAAAATGATAACTCGAGCAAGATGTACATGCACAAGCAGTAAAATCAGTATCCTGGAATTGTATAGCAATCCCGGAACGAATTGCAATGATTCGCGCAACATCAGCCAGCATAGGCGCAAGGAACAATTCATTCGTAATCATGCCAGATCTATTTCGCACACTAAATATTTTGCACTCTTGCTCTCGGTATTATTATCCCTCTGATCCGGTACGATATTTAATTCTCAGTATCTATGCAAGTCATCCCTGTGCTTATCATCAGTGGCAGATGCACGTTTTGTACCGTGTTTTTGCACTAACCTATCTCTGAACCGACCCAGGTGCACGCTAGCAGCCACCATTACCGATTCCATTACAACTGTTATCCCGCGCTACCAGACCAATGCAGTCGATGCGCCCTAAAGCCCCCAGACGCGCAGCGGAGACACCGCTTTGCCGGATCAAGAAGCTCTATCGGCCATTTATGTATCAGCCCTTATCCAGAAAACGATGCCCGGATATTTCGTTCCATATTACTCCTCCTATTATTGGTTCCAAGACAATCTTAATCGTCTTTGCAATGCATAAGCTTCTCAAAGCCTTATCACAAAAACATAACGGCCTAAGAAGCTCACTGTTGATAATGGATTGGCATGCACAGTCGAGAGAAGGTGGGAGGAGGGGATGAGCAATCCGATTGTCGTGCTTTCTTCGGACAGCAGATATGGTTAGCAGGTAGGTTTGGCCTTGGCATACAGGTACGTTTGTTGGCGGCATGATACAATGATTACGAAGACCGATTGTTAACCCACGCCGTATCTCCGGTCAGGTCTTCACGCCCCGCTTATCGCGGGTGGGGGTGTCTTTAAAGACCCCATCTAACCCCGAATTAAGCATTGTATGGAAACGAACAGGGTACCATCGGGGAGCCATCGACGGATAGGGCCAGAAAATGGGCTTATGTTGTATTTCTGAATTTTGTTTCAAATAAAAACATCGCTTTTGGATAACAATATTTTGTTGGCAAACATTTTATATCGGTAAAGTATGGCAGCTCAGGTAATTCTATGCAACGTTGACATCATTTAGCCCATACAACTTCGAAATAAACAATAAAACAGCAGAGTCTAAATCGTTTTAACCCATATTGCGCATTTGCTCGTGACCTGTTGGACCTGTCCGCTTGATGGAGGTCAAACAAATCAGATAAGGAGCTTCTCCTGATGCTTCTGCATGCATTCCAATGTAAAATGACGTTACAAGGGCTTGCATGGGTATAACCACAGATTCGAAATTGTGGTGGGGACAAATCAGGGAGGCGGTAGGTTTGAACAGGATAGAGGGGCCTGCTCCCCACCCCCCATTCCCCAAGGAAAAGAAAATCCTTGGAATTCAGACACTTTTGATGTCATTTTCAACCACTTCAATTCAATGTTCAATGTATTTCAGTTTGTCAGATTTACTATTGAACAAAAGTTATATTTTGGGAACTAAACGTTCCGTCAAAATTAGCAAGTTCCACTACTCATCACTGCCTATGAACACCTAGCTTTATGTCGTATGTGCTGATCCCTATTTCACAATCACCATATAACAATGCTGTAAGACGTTGCCCTCTTGTATCAGGGAAAACATAAAATATTGGACGATGGTTTTATGGTAGCAGATATGGACGTATTTCAGGAAGCACATATTTCGATGGAATGACAACCAAGGTGGATAAAGGGTGTGGTACCGAGGGGATGAACCCCCACGTGGAAGGTAGCGTCCCTCAAGCCAGGAAAAGGCGTCCCTCTAAAAAGGTTCCAGTGTACCCGCTCGATTTTTTTAGCCGGAGGCGTCCTTATGAAATATAAAGGCACCCCCTTGTAAAGAAAAGCCGAGTTTTTCAGGAAGGGCCGAGTGCATTCTGTCCCCTCGAATTTTGCAGCCAGAGGCCCCCTCCAGGTGCTTTCGCAGTGGCGCTGCTCCAAAGAAATGGCGCTCCTCCAGACAAGTGCTCCCATGACAATTCCTGGATCTACCCCTGATTGCAACATTGCTCTCTCGCGGTTATGAACTCTGGCCAGTTATAAAATTGTGCGCATTCACGTGAGGCTTCTCTTGTCAAAATTAACAACTTCCGTTTAACCAATAAGAGGAAAGAGGCAATTTTAAAGAAAAAAGTTATATATTTGATAAGTCCTGAACAGCAATGTGGCAGTGTAAATTAAAAACCAGCGATGAGAGCACCATCCGATCACGTTATGACGGATTTCTTGGGGGAGCCTCTAGTCATATACGATACCAGTGCTTGCTATTACGACGACTGCAAATACAAATAGACTTGACCCTCCTATTCCTATTCCACTTAATCATTGTACACACGCCGGACCTTCGACACCTTTGAAATTATTTCGATATACCAACGTTCTGATGCCGTATGGCAAGCCACGTCGTATGATACCCACATAATGCAAATTGAAGCCATAGCCACAAAACTCGAGGACTCTGAAAATTAAGCGAACCTTTGACCTTGAGGCTTGATCTGACATGTCCGGGTTGAAATGTTGCTCGAGGGTTGCCCACGGGCTTTCTCCCGATGCCAAGCATTGGTAGCTTTGGAAGAATACGAAGAAGTGCGGGGTGATCGAATAAATGAGTTCGACCTTTGACTTTGACAATTAATAATATTTCTGAACAATTTGCTAGAGTACCTCACGGCACATCGAATGACACTACTTGATGAAAATTTATGACATAGCGACGCGGCGTGATGACGTCGAACAATTTAAGCCAGCCTTCGGTCTTGTGGTTTGACATTGACATGTCCAGGTTTGAAATATTACTCCAGATGCACCACGGGCCTGATACAAGATATGGGTAGGTTAGGGCGAAGAAAAAATGTAAGGTGACGAAAGAACTCGGTGTGACCTTTGGCCTTAGAAATTAGTTCTATTTTGCAACATCATAACACGGCACAAGCCACGTCGAATGACACTAAATTGGTGTAAATTTGATACCATAGCGACGAATCGCGAGGACTGCGAAATTTCAAACTAGCGTTTAACCTTGACGTATCCCGGTGTAACAATGTTCGAAAATGTTCGAGAATTCACTGTGGGCTGTCACTGGACATCCATTGTCACGATTGTCCACTCGTTGTCACGAATGACATTCATTTTCTGGAAGTTGAAGTCATAGCGACGCAACGCGATGGCATCGAAGAACTCAAGCAAACCTATAATTTTGACATGTCCCGGTTTTAAATGCTAATGCAGTGTTCACCACAGAATATTGTTTGATTCCAAATTTGGATAAGTTTGAGAGAAAACGAAAAAATTGGAGACCGAAATAAAAGCTTGGCCTTCATTCTTGACAAAAAATTCGGTTGCTTAGCTTTATGATATTGCATAGCAGGCCACGTCAAATGACGCTCATTTGATGGAAACTGAAGCGATAACAACCGAACCACGTGTTCGGTGGATATTACTTCAATATCGCCATCTGGTAAATGAAGCTAACCCTTTACCTGGAAGCTTGACCTTGACATGCACCGATTTGAAATTGTGTAGGATGGTTCACTACTGGCTATCAGATCTGGGCAGGTTTGGATGAAAACTAAAAAATAGATGGGAGTGGGACCGAATAAATTGGTTTACGTCGAACATTAACCGTTAAAGTGGTAATGCGAGACCTACGCAGTTCCTTCCAGCGTGTTCGATGTTAATTGATCCGAACGATCATAAACCATTGGTCTGTCGTGAACACTTTTGGTGGCCGTTGAAGCATGATCGCATTTTAAAATGAATATGTCGAGTGTACATTCATATATATATATATATATATATATATATATATATATATATATATGTGTGTGTGTATATATATATATATATATATATATATATGTATATATGTATATATATACATATATATATATATATATATATATGTATATATATATACATGTCACCGGAGCAGTCCTCTGTTCACCGGAGCAGTCCTCCGCTCACCGGAGCAGTCCTCTGTCCACCGGAACAGTCCTCTGTTCACCAATCAATCTTCTGTTCACCGGAACAATCCTCTATTGACCGGAGCAGTCCTCTGTTGAGCGGAGCAGTCTCCTGTTGACTGGAACACTCTTCTGTTCACCGGATCAGCCCTCTGTTGACCGGAACAGTCTTCTGTTTACCGGAGCAGCTTTCTGTTGATCGAACCAGTGCTCTGTCTACCGGAGCAATCCTCTGTTCATCGATCAGTCTTCTGTTCACCCGAGTTGTCCTCTGTCCACCGGATCAGTCCTCTGTTGACCGGAGCAGTCTTCTGTTGACCGGAACAGTCCCCTGTTCACCGGAGCAGTCCTCTATTCACCAGGCTCGAGGGATAGGGATAGCCTTTCGGTGTGCACATTATGCTACGGCGGGGTCTTCTCCTTGTGGACGGACCTGCACGAGTGGTATTCATTTGATGGAACCGATTGAAATACGGGTAACGTCCAAAAAATAATCGTCTTAACCCTCGCAGTACAGGTGACTCAATTTGATCTCCCCTCCACAAGCTGTTCTGATATACCTTCTGAACAACTCAAGATGTCGCTCTTTATTATAGCACACTTGCCGACGACTGATAAGTAAACAGTGTGAAAAAAATAAGCCGCAGCATATTTCGGCTCCGGGGCTAGCGCAGGTCGAATTCAGGTGAGGACCTCGTCGTAAGGCAGTTTTTAGACGCACCTTGCAAAATTTGTCATCAACAAATCGTACAAGATGCGAGCAAAAGTGAAATATGAGTGCAAATACAAATGATAAAAGAAAATGCAAAAACATTGACTTCAGTTCAAGTCACCAGATTAAACGCAAAGTTTACTTGGAAAATTAAAATAATCGATATAGAAGAACAAATACATTTGCTTCACGAGCGTAGACCGAATATTATGGCGAAGGCTGAGTGACACCGTACTTCGACATTCACATATGTGACCGCATCTGGGAGGTCAGCCAAGAAAGGTGAACACAAAATGCTGTGCATAAAACTGAAAGCTCAAGCATGAAGCTACATTATCTCTTTTACCAGATAGAGTTTAGAGCAAGCTTAAAGCATTGGGGGAGGGGTGAACTGTCTGTCGCACTGGCAGAGCAATAGGAATATCGCGCCATGTTCTCCACATCTTAGTATTTCTGTGTACACTTTTGTATTACTTAGACATGCAGATTTCATGTATCGAATTCCTCTAGGTGTTCTTGCTTCTCCAAACGATGATACATGCCGCAATTCAGATTCACCCCACCTACAAAGTCAGTTCCGTAAGCTTGCAGCAGCTAACCTTCAGCTTGCGAACTCGGCGTGTCCCTCTCCCTCATACAGGCGTCATCAAATGCTGATGGTAACCGCGCACAGACCGCCCTCTAGCGCTCACCTGCGGCGTTCTTCAGCCGGTGTGTGTTCACGCATTCGGGTGAGCGGTGCCATCCCTTCGTGCCGCGCACTTGCCGTGGGCGTGCTCCGGTGGTAGCATGCGACTAACTGAGCAGACTGTGCTGTGCGTCGGGCTCCTGTTGCGGAGCTGGTGGTGGAGCGGCCGGCCACTCACTGGCCCTTCACTGGCCACTCACTGGCCATTCACTGGCCACTCACTAGCCACTCACAGGCTACTCATTGACCACTCGCTGGGGCGTGCATCGGATGCAGTGCTTCTCGGCGACTGGGCATGGATCTGCATGACTGAGTGTGGTCGAAGTGCCTGGTGAGGTGTCGGGTGAGGTGTTGGGTGAGGTGTCGGGTGAGGTGCCGGGTGAGGTGCCGGGTGAGGTGCCGGGTGAGGTGTCGGGTGAGGTGCCGGGTGAGGTGCCGGGTGAGGTGCCGGGTGAGGTGCCGGGTGAGGTGCCGGGTGAGGTGCCGGGTGAGGTGCCGGGTGAGGTGCCGGGTGAGGTGCCGGGTGAGGTGCCGGGTGAGGTGTCGGGTGAGGTGCCGGGTGAGGTGCCGGGTGAGGTGCCGGGTGAGGTGCCGGGTGAGGTGCCGGGTGAGGTGCCGGGTGAGGTGTCGGGTGAGGTGTCGGGTGAGGTGTTGGGTGAGGTGTTGGGTGAGGCGCCGGGTGAGGTGTCGGGTGAGGTGCCGGGTGAGGTGCCGGGTGAGGTGTCGGGTGAGGTGCCGGGTGAGGTGTCGGGTGAGGTGTCGGGTGAGGTGTCGGGTGAGGTGTCGGGTGAGGTGTCGGGTGAGGTGTCGGGTGAGGTGCCGGGTGAGGTGCCGGGTGAGGTGTCGGGTGAGGTGCCTGGGTGAGGTGCCGGGTGAGGTGCCGGGTGAGGTGCCGGGTGAGGTGTTGGGTGAGGTGTCGGGTGAGGTGCCGGGTGAGGTGCCGGGTGAGGTGCCGGGTGAGGTGCCGGGTGAGGTGTCGGGTGAGGTGCCAGGTGAGGTGCCGGGTGAGGTGTCGGGTGAGGTGTCGGGTGAGGTGTCGGGTGAGGTGCCTGGTGAGGTGCCGGGTGAGGTGCCGGGTGAGGTGTCGGGTGAGGTGTCGGGTGAGGTGCCGGGTGAGGTGCCGGGTGAGGTGCCGGGTGAGGTGTCGGGTGAGGTGTTGGGTGAGGTGCCGGGTGAGGTGCCGGGTGAGGTGCCGGGTGAGGTGTCGGGTGAGGTGTCGGGTGAGGTGCCGGGTGAGGTGTCGGGTGAGGTGTCGGGTGAGGTGCCGGGTGAGGTGCCGGGTGAGGTGCCGGGTGAGGTGCCGGGTGAGGTGCCGGGTGAGGTGCCGGGTGAGGTGCCGGGTGAGGTGCCGGGTGAGGTGCCGGGTGAGGTGCCGGGTGAGGTGTTGGGTGAGGTGTCGGGTGAGGTGTCGGGTGAGGTGCCGGGTGAGGTGCCGGGTGAGGTGTCGGGTGAGGTGCCGGGTGAGGTGCCGGGTGAGGTGCCGGGTGAGGTGTCGGGTGAGGTGCCGGGTGAGGTGTTGGGTGAGGTGTCGGGTGAGGTGTCGGGTGAGGTGCCGGGTGAGGTGCCGGGTGAGGTGTCGGGTGAGGTGTCGGGTGAGGTGCCGGGTGAGGTGCCGGGTGAGGTGCCGGGTGAGGTGTCGGGTGAGGTGCCGGGTGAGGTGTTGGGTGAGGTGCCGGGTGAGGTGTCGGGTGAGGTGCCGGGTGAGGTGCCGGGTGAGGTGTCGGGTGAGGTGTCGGGTGAGGTGCCGGGTGAGGTGCCGGGTGAGGTGCCGGGTGAGGTGCCGGGTGAGGTGCCGGGTGAGGTGCCGGGTGAGGTGTCGGGTGAGGTGCCGGGTGAGGTGCCGGGTGAGGTGTCGGGTGAGGTGCCGGGTGAGGTGCCGGGTGAGGTGTCGGGTGAGGTGTCGGGTGAGGTGCCGGGTGAGGTGTCGGGTGAGGTGCCGGGTGAGGTGCCGGGTGAGGTGCCGGGTGAGGTGCCGGGTGAGGTGTCGGGTGAGGTGCCGGGTGAACTGTCGAGTATACGCTACTGGAGATGCCGTACTGTGTCGTCGAGTGTAGATGAGTTTGCATGCAGCCATATGAAACCAAAGTCCATTCACAGCGCATTGTCAAACATTTCCCGGTGACTTCCGAAGTGTGCCCCGGTTCGGATGAAGATGCGGGTCCAGCGCCGACGGCCGGCCGTGGCTGGCATCGGACTAGTGTTGTCAGTGCTACAGGACTGGCCTGAGCCAGTCGACAGCCCGACCAGCCGCCGACCGGCAGACGGCTGTCCATCGCACGGGAGCGGTCGTCCGGTGGTCTCAGCACGCGACTGGCGATGGGCTTCAGCGGCCGTAGTGACGTCACGGTCGTACGGTGGGAGCCGATTTCTCGCCACCGCTCGACATCGGTCCTGACTTCGGCGCCCCTGCTGCGGGTGTCGCAGCTGGTTCGGTAGCTTCGCAACCCGCTGCAAACTGCAAACGCTGTAAACTGGTGTGGGTCCTGGCCAATGCTAGTAGACAATTGAGAGATTACTTGTAATCTCCGCTGTGGTATATGATTTCAAGTGTGGAGTAAAGTGTGGAGTGGTATAAGTGTCGAACCTTCGCAACTCTGATACGGAAACAATTACAGATGACACTACTGCGGACTAGAGTTGCCATTCCCCCCCCCAAAAAAAAAAAAAACTGGCACGGAACACCACAGGAGGACAGCAAATTCTGGCATTGCACGGCAGTGCAGGGAAAAATTTTTTTTTTATTAAAAATAAAAAAAAAAAAAAAAAATTATGAGTGGGGGGTTTTAAAAAAAAATCCAAAAAAAAAAGAAAACACTGACAGGCTGATGCAGGAAGAGATAAGTAGGAGAGTACAGGAGAGAACTATTTTGTTGGGGGATTTCAACATAGCAGGATTGGGAAACAAAACAATAGGTGTAAGCAAATCAGAAAGATGTTTCATGGCTTGTTTTGAGGACAATTTCTTCTTTCAAAATGATACACGAGCCTACAAGGGAAAATAAAATATTAGATCTAGTGCTTACTAATGAGGAAAATTTTGTGCAAAATGTTAACATAGGAGAGACCTTTGGTAATAGTGATCACAACATTATACGCTTCTCATTATATGTTGGAAGGGTAGCAACCAACAGAACATTGATTCCGAATTTTACAAAAGGGAATTACAGTGAGTTCAGGAGCTTCCTAAGTGAAATTAATTGGGAAGTCATATTGAATGGCTTAGATGCTTATGAAATGTGGACAATGATAAAAGATAAGCTATTTCAGGGTCAGGATAGATTCATTCCCAGTAGGCAAATTAGATCAAACAGGGTTAAGCACCCTTCGTGGCTGACTAGGGAAGTTAAGCAATTACTGGACTCAAAGAAACAAGCATTCAAGAAACTAAAGATACTAACTCTGGGTTAAACCTAGAATCATATAGAATAGCTAGAAATAAAGTTAGGAGGTGTGTTAGAGCATCTAAAAGACTTACTGAAATCAACTTTGCTCGAGAATGTTCAGCAGGTAATGCTAAGAGATTCTTTAGCTTCTATAAATTTAAGGCTAAAAAAGTGTAGTGTAGGACCACTGGAGGTAGATGGGGAAATAGTGGTTGATGATTGCGACATTGTGGAATCCCTAAGCAAGCAATTCTCATCAGTCTTCACTAAAGATAATTCTGGTACAATAGGAACATCTGTAGGCCATGCCATGGCAGGTGATATGCTGGAGGATCTTACAATAACTACAGAAGCCGTAGAGAAGCAGTTGCAGAATATAAAACCTAATAAAGCTTCCGGACCAGATGAAATATATGCTAGGATCTTAGTAGAGTGTGCTAAAGCTTTAGCAACTCCCTAGGTATCATTTTCAGGCGATCTATGGAGTATTCAGAAGTACCTGAAGATTGGAGAAATGCAAGTGTAGTACCAATTTTCAAAAGGGAAATAGGAAGAGTGTAGGAAACTACAGGCCAGTCAGTTTGACCTCATTAGTTTGCAAAGTACTAGAAAAGCTGGTTAAACAGAATGTTCAGATTCATCTTGATAGGCACAACCTTTTAAGGGATACTCAACATGGATTTCAATCTCAAAGGTCTTGTTTAACTAACCTATTGGAGTTCATTGAGTATGTTACCAAAGAAGTAGACAATGAAAGCAGGATGGATGTTGTGTACTTGGACTTTAGCAAAGCTTTTGATAAAGTTCCACATGGAAAGGTTAATTCATCAATTACAACAACATGGGATTGTAGGAAAAGTTCTACATTGGATTGAAGCATGGTTGCAGGGAAGGAAACAAAGGGTAGTATTGAATGGATGTAAATCTGGTTGGAAAGATGTTCTGAGTGGAGTCCACAGGGCTCTGTTCTAAGGCCCCTCCTCTTTATCATCTTTGTGAACAACATTGAAGTAGGGCTGAGGAATAGAGTGTTCAAATTTGCTGATGACATCAAGCTGGTAGGAGTGGCTAACAGCAGAGATCAATCTAGTAATATTCAACTAGATTTGGACGACCTAAAAGAGTGGGCTGATCAATGGCAGATGACTTTCAACTATGATAAGTGTAAGGTTATGCATATAGGGGTCTGCAGGCGAGACATTCAGTTATAAAATGGGAGGGAGGGAACTGGATGTTATTGAAGAGAAAGGGACTTAGGTGTGTTGGTCTCAAAAGACCTTAAAGCAGAAAAACAATGTATCTCAGCTAGAAATAGGGCACTCAGAATGCTGGGACTCATTAATAGAAGTGTGAAATATAAGAGCAGGGAAGTCATGAAAAAGCTGTACTTAGCATATGTGCGGCCCCACTTGGAGTACTCTGTACAAGCATGGAGCCCCTACCTAGAAAAGGATATAGATATGTTAGAAAGAGTCCAGCGCAAAGCCACTAGACTCGTCAGTGGATTAAGTAACTTAGAATATGGAGAAAGGCTTAATGCATTAGATATGTACTCACTCAAGTATAGGAGATTAAGGGGAGACATGATTGAAATGTACAAAATTGTTAGAGGGCTAGATCAGGTGAATTTGAATGATGCTCTGCAGTTTAGAGTATCCCATAGGGGTCATCAATTCAGGTTAGACAAAATGAGGTGCAGGACAGTTAAACGACAACAGGTCTTCAGTCAAAGGGTTGTTGACCAATGGAATAGGCTGCCTGCTGATGCAGTGGGGAGTCCCTCATTGAATGTCTTTAAAAAGTAGGGTGGATAATTTTTTAGACAGGAAAATGTTGTTTTTGAATTCTAACTTGTGATGCATGGGATATTGAGTATTTTCACTAGCTATATAGGGTATAACATTATGCTAGTATTATGTTGTACTATATGGGGTGTACCTAGCAGTGGTTTGGCAACTTCCTTTGCGATGTCATACTGATGAGATTGGCTGTGGTGGCACAGGTGGAGGGATTGCATGGGTTTGGAATTGATAGGTGTGAACATGTACTTTCTAATATCTTCTAGACAGGCTTGACCCAGATGGGCCCTTGTGGCCCTTATTAAGCCTTAACACTTTATGACATGGCACATCAAGCTGGTTGATAGCACGCCAAAAGGCGCGGGAATTAAATTGGCAATCTTGAGGCGGCAAAACTTGATTCATCACTGAAACAAACGACAAGAGAGCTGCAAAATATTTCACACAATGATCACCGTCTCTACATTTCAGTCCTTCCATATATCTTTACTTAGCCTCTTCGGCTGGTAATCTTTAAACCTTGGGTTCAGCACAAAGACTACTTTAAATACATCATTTATTTGTATTGTTAAGGATATGGATGTTACTGGCACGGCAGTGGCACAATAAATTCCATTAGGTTACAACGAAACGTACATGTCCATTTTACGGGTTGCCGTGTCGTGCCACAGCGCCAAAAAGTGGGAAGTCTTCTGCAGATATCTTGAGAGTATCGTTTCCATTCAGTGTCAATTTGTCTCGTTAATTCGTTATAATGCAATCCTGAGAACTGACGATACAGCTCTGTTCCTCGCCATCTACCGGCTCCCTGTCTTGGTGCACGTGCCAGAGGTGCTTCCGTTGACAAAAGCACGTGATTTGTTGTACGGCCTGCATCTTTCCATGCTGTTGGTTTTGAACCCGCACCACTGTTCGCGCTATCCAGCCTGTGAGCCTCGAGTCTGACTAGCGGAGGTACCGAGTTATGTGACCTTGGGGACCGTCGCGTCGGGGGAGACCACGGCACGCCGACCCTCGGGACCGATACTGTCGACGCTCGCCACTCCAGCAGTCTGCTCCGCCCCGTCTGGACTGCGCGACTTGGGCGTAAACTGAGATAGTTTGCATGGCTTCCGAGGAAATTTCGTCACTTCTTGTAAACAGCAATCGCTTATCTGATGGAGCTTCAGAAAAGACGCCGCCGCGCGCCAGCCTCGGCAATTGGAGCGACAATCAATGCGGAGAAAATGTCCCGTATGTTAACCTGGTTTACCTTATTACCATACGAACACAAATCTGATTCAATGTTTACTGATGGACCTGGAGAAATCCCGATAAAAGATGGCAGGGACGGAAGTGCATTTTAATTCCGTTCCATTTCAACGGCAGCAAGGAGATAAAAACAGATAAAAGAACAATTCAAGACATTACTTATGCCGAGGCGGAAGAATAGCACTTCCATTGGACTCCATCTCCAAATAAGCTTTGTGTTAAGAACATTAGAGAAGTGAGGCGATTAACCCAAATATTTTGGAGCAGCTATCGTTGACCCTGTGGGCACTGCTTGCCAAAAACAAACAGCAATTCCTTCTCCCCCAGCCGTATTCCTTAATCTATAGATATATCTGACGATCAGACGCCTGTGGCATGAGAGTAAAAGGAGCTGACAACTGCGTTAGGAGGACTTAGTAATTACTCTGCGTCCACCAATGTTATTTGAAAACATTGCACAAAATACGTTGGAATATTATATGTATGGGTGGGTGGTGATGTAAGCTAGTCCACTGAAGTAGTCTGGGTGGAGTGGGAACAAAGCGATCGAAATCGTATCATTTCGCAAAATTCCACTCACACCATTCGTCAAACATGTCTGAATGTATCCAAACTGGTGCTAAGGGAACACTGTGAACCCGTCAAGCAACGAGTCCTGTTAATGTCAGCTTGAGCGTGAAGTTAATTTCGTTGCTGTTTGCCAAACCTTATTCCGGGTGGGCTACCTAGTACACAACTTGTAATACATACATGCACACACACACACACACATACATACACGCACACACACACATATATATATATATATATATATACATATATGTATATATGTATATATATATATATATATATATATATATATATATATATATATATACATATATATATATATATATATATATATAAAATTAATGAATACACTTGTTTTTAATAGTGATTTGTCCTGAACGCAACGACCGGGTCCCGATTTCACCAGAGTGTTCCGCCCAGGGGACTAACAACTTGGCTCACGAATGCTAATATTGCAACATATATCACAACAATTCCGTAACATGGGGAAACTTTTTTCCGATCAACATTTGATGATGCATGGCTCAATGTCCATTTGTGGACAATTGTTTTATTGCGGTGCATTTTTTTCGCGGTATACTTGAATTAAGATTTCACAAAACAAAATATATTAAAAGCCTTTTCAAAGTAACCAGTTCACTTCACTCCTTTTTCTTCGGATGTTTCATTCAGCTTGCAATTTCCTGGCGGAGTTGTAATACATAGTGTGTGTATCACACATTTTGGTATGCTTACAAATGTTGTTCAGGGCCATTGGCAGTGAAACAAACTAAAACAAAAAGCATTGCTAGCGAGTCCCAACGTAGCTCGAGCCAACTGGAAGGCGACCGACCTGGTGACCCCGCCGTCTCAGCCAGCCAGTATGAGGACGGCCGCCGCCGGCAGCGCACCGACGCCGCGTGGCCATGGGCGCCCTGGTGCACCGGCCGACATCATCACGAGCCCGGCCCGACCGACGACGTGTGGCGGCGTCGGAGACGAGACGCGCTGTGTCGGCGCACGCCCCCTCACCGTCGGCTCCCGCCGTGCCGACCGACGAGTCGGCTGCGACGCGACTCCTTCAGCGGGGGCGGCGGCGGCGGCGGCGGTCAGTTCAGACGGCCGCCACGCGGCGCATATTAATCATGAGCGCGCGAGCCGCCGCGCGAGCCGCCGCTGTGTACACCAGTGATGTTGCTGGCCGGGGTCGATGTGTTGATTCCGGCCGGCCGCCGGTCAGCCGCCACTGCCGCAAACACGCTGCAGTCGGAGGCCAACTGCAAAGGCAGAGCTGCTCGGCTGTACGCTGCTCGGCGCGCCGCCACTGGGCAGCCACCTCGGGCTCATCATCGGAGCCGCGCCGCCACTGGGCAGCCACCTCGGGCTCATCATCGGAGCCGCGCCGCCACTGGGCAGCCACCTCGGGCTCATCATCGGAGCCGCGCCGCCACTGGGCAGCCACCTCGGGCTCATCACCGGAGCCGCGCCGCCACTGGGCAGCCACCTCGGGCTCATCATCGGAGCCGCGCCGCCACTGGGCAGCCACCTCGGGCTCATCATCGGAGCCGCGCCGCCACTGGGCAGCCACCTCGGGCTCATCATCGGAGCCGCGCCGCCACTGGGCAGCCACCTCGGGCTCATCATCGGAGCCGCGCCGCCACTGGGCAGCCACCTCGGGCTCATCATCGGAGCCGCGCCGCCACTGGGCAGCCACCTCGGGCTCATCATCGGAGCCGCGCCGCCACTGGGCAGCTACCTCGGGCTCATCATCGGAGCCGCGCCGCCAGTGGGGCGTGTCGGCCGTCGGCGTAGTCACTGATGTGTTGATTGTGGGCGTAGTCACCTGTGTGTCGGCCGTGGGCGTAGTCACCTGTGTGTCGGGCGTGGGTGTAGTCACTCTGTGGGCGTAGTCACCTGTGTGTTGGCCGTGGGCGTAGTCACTCTGTGGGCGTAGTCCCCTGTGTGTCGGGCGTGGATGCAGTCACTCTGTGGGCGTAGTCACCTGTGTGTCGGGCGTGGATGTAGTCACTCCGTGGGCGTAGTCACCGGTGTGTTGGCCGTGGGCGTAGTCACTCTGTGGGCGTAGTCACCTGTGTGTCGGGCGTGGGCGTAGTCACTCTGTGGGCGTAGTCACCTGTGTGTCGGGCGTGGGTGTAGTCACTCTGTGGGCGTAGTCACCGGTGTGTTGGCCGTGGGCGTAGTCACTCTGTGGGCGTAGTCACCTGTGTGTCGGGCGTGGATGCAGTCACTCTGTGGGCGTAGTCACCTGTGTGTTGGGCGTGGGCGTAGTCACTCTGTGGGCGTAGTCACCTGTGTGTCGGGCGTGGGTGTAGTCACTCTGTGGGCGTAGTCACCGGTGTGTTGGCCGAGAATGTAGTCACTCTGCGGGCGTAGTCACCGGTGTGTTGGCTGTGGGCATAGTCACTCTGTGGGCGTAGTCACTGGTGTCGTGTCTGGGAATGGCGATTCGTTTTCCTCTTGTTTTGTAATTTTTGCACGTAAACGCCCATGCTTATAAGTTGGTCAGAAATGCACAATCCAAGAGCGTGCAGTTGTTGCGACGTACCGTAACAACCGTCGGCACGGATCGAAAAGCGAACAATTTGGGCACAAGTCTATCTCGCCGTTTGCATGAACAATGAACTCATCTTCAGCAAATAAACTAATCAATTAATTTAAAAGCGAAACAATCGCTACATACCTGACCTATTTGCGTCTCCTTGGCACCTTTTGCGAACACCAAAATTAAGTGATTAAAGTCGTCCCTCTGCGGATTTTCTGGACGACTGTGGGGAGAAGGAGCGGAAGCGAGAATTCCGCGTACACTCAACCCGGAACGACTTTGGAAGATCGTTTGAAGCGCACACTGTCCCAACGGGTGCTGGACGAAATGGCTAACTTATAGTTCATTAGCAGTGACGTTTGGTAACTTCTCCGAACTTAACTGAGTACGATATGCAGAGCTGTCGGCGTTTTTGCTGCATAGTCCATGCCAAAGGTCACACAGACTTGAAACCGTACGAAGAACTGTGTGCTACAGAGGATGTAGCCGGTGTTGTGAACCTTCAGCGGATGGGGTGCGCCGTGCAGGCGGCCAGGCGCATGATCTGCCTCGACCAAGACACCTCGGGGTCTTCGGTGTGATTAGCGAAGGTCTGACCCCCAG
This sequence comes from Imbricaverruca yamaguchii, assembly GCA_034440575.1. Taxonomy (NCBI): domain Eukaryota; kingdom Metazoa; phylum Arthropoda; class Thecostraca; family Neoverrucidae; genus Imbricaverruca; species Imbricaverruca yamaguchii. Next base: position 979,898 of record JAOTOL010001457.1, on the reverse strand, counting down.
TCCATCGCCAGGTTCCGTGGACGTCGGTGGAGAGCTGGACGAACCCCGAGCCGTTCAGTATGACGACCACCTTCTCCCGGCTGACACACACCGTGTCGCCAGAAGACTTCAACGATGGCCTGATGCGAGTCAGGTGAGTCTCCCGCGCCTGTCTCCCTTCCTGTGGCGGCCCGTCCGGATGTGGGCTGTCACCTTCCTGTGGCGGCCCGTCCGGATGTGGGCTGTCACCTTCCTGTGGCGGCCCGTCCGGATGTGGACTGTCACCTTCCTGTGGCTGCCCGTCCGGATGTGGGCTGTCACCTTCCTGTGGCGGCCCGTCCGGATGTGGCCTGTCACCTTCCTGTGGCGGCCCGTCGGGATGTGGGCTGTCACCTTCCTGTGGCGGCCCGTCGGATGTGGGCCGTCTCCCTTCCTGTGACGACCCGTCCGGATGTGGGCCGTCTCCCTTCCTGTGGCGGCCCGTCCGGATGTGGACCGTCTCCCTTCCTGTGGTGGCCCGTCCGGATGTGGGCTGTCACCTTCCTGTGGCGGCCCGTCCGGATGTGGGCTGTCACCTTCCTGTGGCGGCCCGTCGGGATGTGGGCCGTCTCCCTTCCTGTGACGACCCGTCCGGATGTGGGCCGTCTCCCTTCCTGTGGCGGCCCGTCCGGATGTGGGCTGTCACCTTCCTGTGGCGGCCCGTCCGGATGTAGGCTGTCACACGGACATGAGATTCGCCACCGGTGGACGGTGTACGCGCTTCGGAAACACATGCTAAGATGGTCACGGGACCTTTTCAATGAGATTGAGCCGGGTTGAGCCTTTGAGACACCACCTGTCACCCGTGGTATCCTCTGCACTGGTCGGTGTCCGCGTCCCCTTAGGATTCCCCATTACTGTATCCGCACTAATGGCTAAGGAACCCAAAAGAACCTATCAGGCACCAATAAATTAACTAGAGCGAAAGGGTAATTTTTTATGCCGAAGAAAATCATGCAATGTAGCTCCGATCTGCTGGTATCTTGAACTGGTTTAACGCTGGAGAGGTGGCGACGACAACGCGTTCACCACCAGACCCGACCCGACCCGACCCGACCCGACCCGACCCGACCCGACCCGACCCGACCCGACCCGACCCGACCCGACCCGACCCGACCCGACCCGACCCGACCCGACCCATCCCGACCCACGACCCGACCCGACCCGACCCGACCCGACCCGACCCGACCCGACCAACCCGACCCGACCCGACCCCCACCCATACCTCATCGACCCGACCCGACCCGACCCGCCCGACCTCGACCCGACCCGACCCGACCCGACCCGACCCGACCTGACCCGACCCGACCCGACCAGACCCGACCCGACCAGACCAGACCCGACCAGACCAGACCCGACCAGACCCGACCCGACCAGACCCGACCAGACCAGACTAGACCAGACCCGACCAGACCCGGCCAGACCCGACTCGACTCGACTCGACTCGACTCGACTCGACTCGACTCGACTCGACTCGACTCGACCCGACCCCACCCGGCCCGATTGTCACGTCCCAGAAACCTAAATACTTATTCGTTGCAGTGTTTCAGTTCCTAGTTGCTTCACTCAGAATTAGACCTGCTTTGTTTTCATTTAAGCAGCTATTACTTCTAAGTTTTCTTTGAAGTACGTGGCATTGCTTGATAAAGAAAGGATTTCATGACATAACTAAATTGACGCCGGCTGGGTCGACAGCGACTAAATTACAAAAACCCTAGCAGCGTCACTGTTGGCAGCGTCACTGTTGGCAGCGTCACTGTTGACACCGATAACAGTGACGTCTCCGAAATCGGCCTCCTATGCCGGATACTATGAGCGCATCAAATTCAAATGCACTGCACCGAAATCCGCTCTGGTGTGTTTCTTAAATTCTTACATCTTCGCTGAAATTTGACACCATCCCGTCATCACTCCACTGGCTACCAAGGCAGACCAGTTGCGACAGGTTCGCAGGCTTTTGCCCGCCATGTTCTCAGACCCCGTGCCTGCACCCCTGGAGCCACAGGTTTCTGCCCGCCATGTTCTCAGATCCCGTGCCTGCAACCCTGGAGCCACAGGCTTCTGGCCGCCATGTTCCCAGATACCGTGTCTTCAGCCCTGGAGTCACAGGCTTCTGCCCGCCATGTTCCTAGATCACGTGCCTACAGCCCTGGAGCCACAGGCTTCTGCCCGCCATGTTCCCAGATCACGTGCTTGAAGCCCTGGGAGCCACATAGCCGGTCCTCGCTCGTACAGCGCCCTTAATGGCACCGTATGCTGGCTTTGAAAACAAATGGCCGTGAAAAATGTGCTTATGCACCAGCTGAAAGTGTCCCCTGTGGTATGGAAGTCATATCACCTTAAACAACCTTCAGTTCCGAAAATAAATAAATGTAACACGGAAAAAGACCGGAGTGTGTCGCTTTCCTCTCTTGCGACACTACGGCTTCGCTCAACCTTGTTTATTCAGCCAGTCGATAATCGGTCATCTCATTCACAGATCACCCTAGTCAAACAACAGACAAGCATAAGCCGAACTGCAATCAATTACAAACGAAATTCCGTCATTGTACCGCTGGCTGCGCTGCCGCTGCCCGCCCCACCGCCTGCGACACTGTCCCCTCAGCTCGGCGTTACGGCCGTCATTAGCTGGGCGGCGACGGAAGCGTAGCAGCTGTCATCAGGCCCGTTACGGCCGGTCACTGCTCGTCTGCAGACGGCATCCGACCCGGCGCAGGGCACCTCCGCCGCGCTGAATGGTGGCCGCCCATTGATTCGCATTGTGCACGACCTTGCGAATGTCCCGCGCCCGTACGGTGATGTGTGAATGCCACCATTGGCAGCGACAAGGCAGATGGCGGCCAGTGCGGCTTAATTTGCACTGTGTATACCGGCCAGTCAAACAGCCATTACCGGGAGCGTCGCCTGGTGAAATGGCAGTGTCAGGTGCACAGTAGAGGTGGCAAATATCCCAAATGTTAGGACAGAAGCACGGGCCGGCCGGTCGGATGTGACAAAGCCCCGTTTGGGAACCGGTAGAAATTCACTGAAGCCCGGTCAAAGGACCATTTTTATACCACGCGTTTGTTCCAATGAAATAACATGAATTTGTATGTTAAATTCATTTGATACTTATAGACAATTTGTGTCGAACAATCAATAGCATCAACAATTTGTGTCCGAAATATCTCATCAATATTTGAGTATTTTTCCTCATTTTGTGGGCCAACGAAAAATTTGAGCACGTTTCCCAACGGAAACGATGCTCTTCAGCACATCACTATCTAAATAACACATGAACAGCATGACATCGATGGCCCATGAGTAATGCCCTCGGCAGGTGCAATGAAAAAAAAAATGTGCAGTTCACGATTCTAGATGGACAGCAAATGGCAAAAGCGGTTCTGTCAAACGTTCTGGTCATATAATACACCTGGCATGCTAACACCGCGAAAGCGGTATTCGGTAGCTGTTAGACGGCGTCACCTAATCGGTTGGTTTGAAGATATAATTTTATCAAAGTTGGTTGATTGACTTCAGTTGGTTGGTATTTAAATTCGTTGACTGCTCCCAGATCAAACTTGAGCAAACCGGGTCAAAAGTATCAAGTATGTTCATTATTGCCGTTGTACCATTGATGTCATCCAAAGGAATATTTACGTTACCACGACACAAAATGAAGAAGGCCCCAGTGAACAACATTTAGACTCTGCTAATCATAAATGCATTTAATTTGCACAAGTGGCCAGTACATGTTGGGTCATAGGACTGCATGTCCCACATCAAGATCGGCAAATACTACAAATTTCCACGAAGTGGTATTTGATATACAGCGAGCGTTTTGTTATATACTCACCTTCTAGGTCAAGTTGTAGCGTCCAAACCTGGACATTCTAGTACAAAGGGACCGGACTTGGTTTCAAGCAAGCTATAATAGTTCAGGTGAGCCACCATGGCTGCGTGAGTTTTCACAAAGTTCGACATTGTTGCCGCACCGGATTGGTTCTGCGATGGCTCAACCTCGGAAATAGACCCTCTGATGACGGCCGTGCACGGCTTAATTGCCACAACACAGTACTTTTTGGTAAGGCGTATTACCCTTGGAGCGCAATGCCGGAGCAGCTGAATGTGATCTGATACTGCAGCGTAGTTAGCTTCTGGCTGTGGCTTGAGTGCCAAGTCAGGCAGCCAAAGCATAGCTTTGTACGTTGCGAACTGGCCGGCCGCTGTCAGCCGCGACGCAGTATCCGGCGCGGCCCGCTGACCTGCTGAGCCAGCGTCTGCGTGCCGACGGCCCCTCGTGACGTCAGACGCGCGGCGTTGTGTGCGGTACGGTCGCCGACCAGTGGGGTGTGTGGGCCGTCAGCGCTCAGAACGTCGCTGAAGAGTTGTCGACGCGGCTGAAGTGGCACGCTGATCTGTGCAGTCACGAGTTTACCCCGAGAGCTGAGCACGCGCTCCGCTGCCGCCGGCTGCCGTTTGAAAATATAGTTAAAGCGGCAGGTAGCAGGAGATCTTCGGAACAAGGCAACCGCGGTCCATGCTTCCCGAGATATCACAAGCCATAGAACCCTAGGGCTCCCAGCTGGAGCAGAAGTGATCTACAATGCGGTTTCACGTGGCCTCGTGATCCAACTTGACCTATCTTGTTTGGAATCACATTTGGCATGGCTTGATAGCTCACAATGCTCCTTTTGTGCACCTTTGTGTACATTTATTTACTTATGTGTCCTTTTGTGTTTTGCTCGCTATGTATCTACCGCCAGCGTATTGCTGCAGGGCCTTGCATATACGTATTTTCATAAACGTCATGTCACAAAACCATGGTACAATACCCGTTGCACTGCAGATATGCTATGTATTGCTCAGTTGCAAATGGCTACTCACGCGGCCTCCAGAAGCCGTCATAGTCCGGTAGATGCTTCAGATTGGTAGCCAGCATGTACACAGTATGTGAAGTGGACATAACGTTGCCTACTAAAAGCGTCAACAGCCCAATTTAGGTGGTCGTAAGTTTGCGAGAAAACCCTCGCAGGAAGGTCTCTGAGTTTGGGACTGAAGACGAGACTGAACAAATTCAGATATGTATGTATGCATGTATGTATGTATGTATGTATGTATGTGTGTGTGTATGCATGTATGTATGTAAGCATGTATGTATGTATGTATGTACTTGCTTTGCTAGTCTTAAAATTTTCCGACAAAATGCTGAATTTCGTTCACACCTAAATTGAGGCATTTAAAATGGACTGAATGGCAACGTTTACTTGGTATAATCTATGCTTTTGCGGAGAGCTTTGCATATGATTACTCTACCTTTTCAGGAATATTTGATATCCTTTCTAACAACTAAGTCCACGAAATACAATGTAGCTACCAGTCTGAACACGATTTTCGGCCGAGTAATTGGGCTCTCAACGGAGGTTCGACTGACATCGTATTTATACTGACAACTCAGATGTCAAGAGTGGCAATTCTCCGGACGTAGCGACCATTCCTGGGATTAGCATGTCCGACTGTGATGCTGTCTTGACATCTGTCGAACCATAATTGCTACAGTCATCTTGGTGTCCATGAATGAAATTCATAAAGCCTCCTGCATGCTGTCACCGGCTCTCCGCCTATGCACAATGTCACATACGAGCGTTCCTCTTGATTTAGGGCAAGGGAGAAAGGAAGGGATATCTGCACGAATTATCATCCCTGGTTAGGGACGTAACCAAGAATTGTTCGATGTGGGGGTGGATGTTGCGAGGCAGCCGTGATTTTCCTCCAAAAATGTGCTGTCCCGGATTTCTTTCATCTTATTTCGGGAAGGAACCGTTTATTCTATTTTTTAATGATGTTATTCTTTTCATTTTTAACTCTTCATTTGGTCGCTGATCATTTGATAGGGGGTCAGTAAACGCTTGTAGCAACCCATGGACTTTCGTAATGGCCCGAACCCATTCGTAAGGGCCAGTACACGTTCGTGAAGGCCAGCAGACGTTCGTAAAAGCCTGCATACGTTCGTAAGGGTCCGAATATGTTCGTAAGGGTCCGAATACATTCGTAAGGGCCTGTAAACATCCGTAAAGACCCTTAGACGTTCGTAATACCCCGCATGCATTCGTAGGAGACCGTAAACGTTCGTAAGAGCATGCAGACGTCCGTAAAGGCTCTTAGACGTGTGCAAGGGCCAGCAGACTTTATAAAGTGCGTCGTGAACCACCAAATAAGCAAACAATCAATAGACTATATCGGAACCTGCGCGTCAGGTACGAAACTCTGGTAACGATTTCCACCGTCTCTCCCTCTCTTTCGCTCTGTCCGGGAATTAATGAATAAATAATCATTAAATGGAAATGTTGAATCAACACGGGATGTGACAAATAGCCTGCAAGGTGATGGGAACAATACAGTGTGAAGGATATAATACGGATACAATGTGTCATCGTGCGGAGCAAATAGGAGTAATTGTATGCAATAATTACATGGACCAAATCAACGAAGGATAAATGCAGCCAGTCGTATTAAGAAACGCAAGAGTCTGACTGCTCAGCTGAAAAGCCAGACCATCTAATTATGACGTCACTACAGGGTTCTCGTGTCCGTACAGCGTGCCAGCATGACGTCATGACAGCATGACGATGTTTTCAAAACTCAGTGGGTTCCTCGTACCTGACCAAAAATATACACCTACACAATCTCCTCGATGTTATCCTCCGTGTCAGCAGGCCTGAGACGACGGCTGCTGCCGGCATGTCACGCGTGCACGCACGTGGCTGTCAGTGTGTGACACACACGTGGCTGTCAGTGTGTGACACACACGTGGCTGTCAGTGTGTGACACGCACGTGGCTGTCAGTGTGTGACACGCACGTGGCCGTCAGTGTGTGACACGCACGTGGCCGTCAGTGTGTGACACGCACGTGGCCGTCAGTGTGTGACACGCACGTGGCTGTCAGTGTGTGACACGCACGTGGCTGTCAGTGTGTGACACGCACGTGGCCGTCAGTGTGTGACACGCACGTGGCTGTCAGTGTGTGATACGCACGTGGCCGTCAGTGTGTGACACGCACGTGGCCGTCAGTGTGTGACACGCACGTGGCCGTCAGTGTGTGACACGCACGTGGCCGTCAGTGTGTGACACACACGTGGCTGTCAGTGTGTGACACGCACGTGGCTGTCAGTGTGTGATACGCACGTGGCCGTCAGTGTGTGACACGCACGTGGCTGTTAGTGTGTGATACGCACGTGGCCGTCAGTGTGTGACACAGCGTGTGTGACGTCAGTGTGTGACACGCACGTGGCCGTCAGTGTGTGACACGCACGTGGCCGTCAGTGTGTGACACGCACGTGGCCGTCAGTGTGTGACACGCACGTGGCTGTCAGTGTGTGACACGCACGTGGCCGTCAGTGTGTGATACGCACGTGGCTGTCAGTGTGTGACACGCACGTGGCCGTCAGTGTGTGACACAGCGTGTGTGACGTCAGTGTGTGACACAGCGTGTGTGACGTCAGTGTGTGACACGCACGTGGCCGTCAGTGTGTGACACAGCGTGTGTGACGTCAGTCTGTGATACGCACGTGGCCGTCAGTGTGTGACACGCACGTGGCCGTCAGTGTGTGACACAGCGTGTGTGACGTCAGTGTTGGACACGCACGTGGCCGTCAGTGTGTGACACAACGTGTGTGACGTCAGTGTGTGTCACGCACGTGGCCGTCAGTGTGTGTCACGCACGTGGCCGTCAGTGTGTGACACGCACGTGGCCGTCAGTGTGTGACACGCACGTGGCTGTCAGTGTGTGACACGCACGTGGCCGTCAGTGTGTGACACAGCGTGTGTGACGTCAGTGTGTGTCACGCACGTGGCTGTCAGTGTGTGATACGCACGTGGCCGTCAGTGTGTGACACAGCGTGTGTGACGTCAGTGTTGGACACGCACGTGGCTGTCAGTGTGTGACACGCACGTGGCCGTCAGTGTGTGACACGCACGTGGCCGTCAGTGTGTGACACGCACGTGGCTGTCAGTGTGTGACACGCACGTGGCCGTCAGTGTGTGACACAGCGTGTGTGACGTCTGCTCTCAGGTGTACGGCCAGCATGAACGGCACCGACTACTGGGAGTCGCAGGAGGTGGCCGCCTCGCGCATTGGCCGGAAACAGGCTTACAGCGACCAGCACACCTCATCGGCGGCGACGAAGCCCAGTAAGATGGCACGTCGTGCAGTGCCGTGTGTTCAACCGTCCCTTTTGATGTCTTCGCCCGGTGCTTCTTTGAGGATTTCTACATCATGGTACAGTTGAACATTGCTACCTTTTCACACCGTGGCACGCTTTCATACCATGTGCCACCTTTCAGCATCCGGCGGCTTCGCCGCAACTTGTCACGTTCACACTTGTGAAGGTGTTGTAGTTGAGGTCCTCGTGCATGCGTATGTTCACATACGATGCTCCTGTTCGGCGGTCCTTTCGTCGTTCCTTTGCAGCTCGTGGAGTGTGATGGCTGTTGCAGATGAAATGCATGGTGCAGTGGTGAACGGTAGCGGAAGTCGAAGTGGCGCACATTCGAGACGGAATATCTCGGCTCCTGGCAAAGGACCGTCATTTACATTGCGGCTCTTGTTCAGTCTCGTTGTTTTGCCCCGAATTGGGATTCCGGTAGTTGGTTATGATATGACTTATGAATTCCTTGCATATGAATTTGAAACTACCGGCCATTACTTACACAGTGCAAGATATGATCGTTGCATTAAATACTCAATGGATAGCCACGATACGTGTCGCCGTGGTACATGTGCGAATACAAATACAGGTATGGAAACCTATGTATGTGCCAAATTGACGCCCTTCCGCCAGGAAATAAAACATTCACGGTGAGGTCGGGAATTCACCTTTAAATGAATTGTATATCCATCTAAAGGTGAATCTGTTAGATTCACATCAGATTCATCCATCGCAAATAGATAACAACACTGATCTAGTATCTGCTAAAAATATAGCACAGCATTTGATCATGACGTGTCATCAAAACTGATGAAATGTGAACGCCATATGTCAAGGAGCTGTATTGGAATTTGCCAAGGAGCTGGGACGCCAGAGTTATTCATAACCTAATGGTCGCTTATAAGGGATCATTAGGCGTGCGTGCGTCGTACCAGTACCGACTATGCAAATACCAACTCTGCAGTTCAACGTCCAATTTAGAGCAGGGAGCACCATTGGCTCGCTGGGTAGCAATATTTTGCTAAATGAGGCTGGCGCAATTAAATAGCTTTATTGGCAAATTAGAAGGTGATCGTTGGCACCAGTAAGCTTGTCCAGGCTTGTCGTGGTTGCGCTATCGCCAGGGTTGTCTCTCCAGACGTGTTTTTTTTCGGCTAGTGCGGTATGCGTAAACACTGCCATTTTCAGAAGCGGAACATAACCGTGATGAGTCACTCCAATTGATGACCCTCCGCGACAAACGTCTCCTTACATTACCCCAAATTCGGTCAATTCGATTCCGTAAATGGCCGTGAAGCGCTTAATGACCGGAGGAATGCTCTTTTTAACGCGATTCGGAATGATTTAAACATCTCGTCAAAACACGATAAAGCGTCCTCCTGGCGGTGGCCAGTGAGCTTCCAGTGCCGTCAAGAGTGTCCACCAATTGGTGATAAATGCAGCTTTCCCTTAATTCTCTACTTAGACAATTGCCCCAAAATATGCCGATTATTGTCGGTATTCCCCATGCAGTAATTTGAAAAGAATTCGGACTGGCACATAATGCATTATTCCTGCATCTACCAAAATAAACATCGGGTTTTCAGGTAAAAACCGATTGCCCTGTGCTGATGTTCGTTTCAAGCAGCAATCTTTCACACCCCTTTTTCGCATCGCAATTGCATGCAACGACCATCAGTTCGACGAGTGCGCTCTCCTCTCGGCTGCCGGGCGGCAGGTCCCAACCGGCCACCCACGTACCGGATATTGCCAACGGCACACAGCACTCTTGCGAACATGGAACGCTGACATGACATGGAAGTCACTGGCCGTTGCAAAGCAAGACGTTTCCGCCTGCATCGACCCGTTTGATTTCAATACCGGCGACCGGCGCACAAATCTGGTATTGATCGGTGCGCTGAGCGTGGCTGATTGGATGCGTTTGACTACCACTGGTTCAGTGTCGCGCAATGACTAATTGATTGGGAACGCAGCGCAGCCATCCGCCGAGGTTGTCGCTGCACACGTGTCAGTCCCTCTCTGGACCGTCGCCGGCGGTGAGAACGGACGACCAACGCGGCGCCGCTTAAGCGCGATTTTCTGGTCAGGATAACTTACGGCCTCGACCACCGAGAAATGTCTACATTTTCAATGAGCCCGTGTGCTGATGGGTCCTCTGCTATGCAAAGCTCGACAGTTTGAATTTATTAGATGGGTCCAGCCGGTATTAAGTCGCCCATAGGAGGGAAAACGCTGTCCTCGTTATCATAATATTGGATGAGCGACGTGAAAGCTGGCGACGAACTCCGGATGTCTGGACCGCGGTAACCGCTGATTAATTTTTGTCCTCCCGACGCTGCAAAATCACACCACCGACAGCACAGCGGCAAATGAGCTGAGCTGACGCGGCGTGACGGCTTGCACCGCCTTGCGAACCGCGCGCGTCATGTCACATACGTGTCTCGGCGCCGGTTCGTCGGGCATGGCCTGGCCACTGTGTCAACACCAAGACAACACAGCAATTAGTGAAGCTGAAGCCCGGTCTACTCCAGCGCACGCATGATCTCATTGTACACTTCCATCAGCATCGCCTACACGTGGCCTATGCTGACTTTTTCACAAACATTTCACACGCAAATGCATTCGGAAGAGCCGGTGCACTTCAGACTCTTCCGCAGCTCCGACTGGATGAAACACCGCGATACTCTCGTAAAGCAATAAGAAACGATAGCGCTGCCAGGTGAAGCCTTCCGAGGCGAGCCAACTTCGGCCAATACACACAACCGATGTACAGGGCGAACAACCTCCAGTTCCCCCGTCTACACTTCCCCGCCTACTCATAGCCGACGTACAGGGCGAACAGCCTCCACTTCCCGTGTCTACACTTCCCCGTCTACTAACAACCGACGTACAGGGCGAATAGCCTCCAGTTCCCGTGTCAACACTTCCCCGTCTACTAACAACCGATGTACAGGGCGAACAGCCTCCACTTCCCGTGTCTACACTTCCCCGTCTACTAACAACCGACGTACAGGGCGAATAGCCTCCAGTTCCCGTGTCTACTCAGTATTGGCAGCGTTTGCGTCACGCCCCCGAGTGGCCGCGTTCTTCCCCAGACGGGGTAAGTCCTTCACGCGGCAGTCGGTCGCTGCCTGCCCCGCTCTACCGCCGGCGTCAGCGTGAACGGCACCGGCTCTCAGCCGGGCCGCGCCACGCGTCGCATCCAGCTGCGGCGCGCCCGGCGCAGTGTGCTCGGCACCCCGCCGTCTCGGCGCAGCGGAGCGTGAGATATGCCCGCAGTATACGGTCGATGTGCAGGCGATCAGTGCTCAAGGCGGCAGGAGTGGAGCGACACGCCGGATTTGAGGCCTTAATGATCGCCAGTCACGCGCCATAACACCTCCCGGCATTTACCGGCTCGTTGTGATACGGATAATGGCGGTGACGTCAGCAAACGAGCGCGCCGACGTCATTTGTCGTGCGTCACATTCGATAAACTGCGCATCGTTTATTGAGGTTGAAGACGCCAGGAATTAATGCAGCCACATTTCAGGCGGGCTCTCTCCTTTGTTTCGTCTGTGTGGGTGCGAGTAAGTTTCCCGCCTCACAATCGAAAGGTTGGGGATTCGAGTCTCACCTGTCGCTACTCTTTGCCTGCGGCCAATCGGCGCGAGAGATTGGCGACGCTACGTGACTCAACGGTCGACGTGTCGTGAAACCAATAACCAACTAACTTTGTTTCGTTTGCGTTGCGCCTACCACAGTGTAACGCAGACGAACTAAGGGCATTTACTGATGAATGGAAACGCCCTTTACCGACCCGGATATTCACCTCAACGTGTGTGTGGTGGGAGAAGAGCGACAACGGAGCAGTGCTCCTAGTTTAGATTAAACGAGCTGTGCCTGTGGCAATAGGCGTGTTTTCCAGACTTCAGTGCGGGGCATGGTCTCACCAACCAAGTGACCAAAGCCCTTGTTCATTGCTTCTACCTGTATCCGTAGTACTGATACATATTGAAATGCACAGCATATGAAGGAAAATGTCAAGAAGCTTACATTTGATAAATATTCCAGATGCTTAATCTCCTGTTTGCCTGCGCAATGTGTGGCATAGTTACATGAGATGTTATTTAACTAAACAAAACACATGTTCCCATTACAGAACACCAGTGAGCTGTTTCACCACCGCTATTTTTGTGATTTAGATGATTGATTATTTGGGCTTAAGGGCGCGCCGACTACAAGGTCATTTAGCGCCCATTGTGATTTAGATGAAGCCTGTTTCACTGCGCGTAACGCAAAGGCTATGACGATACATTTAAATACTAATTTAAATACCCCTTTAAATCAGACTATCCGCAATGGGTGGTCGTTATGTTTCACCAGTGCATGATATGCATGGAAGTAGTTCGTAAGTGACGTCGGGTTGAAGTTATAATACAGAACAAAAAAGCGAACCCCGGTCTCTTTTTCTAGTTTATTCGTGCAACTAGTGTTCAAGGCACGCTGACATATCGCTAGTTTCAAAAAAGTTTAATCAATTGTAGAATATATATGACGGGTTGTTTCTTGGTGATGATCTGGATGAACAAGGGGCAGATACACGACGAAGGCCTCGCCAGCAGCGAGAAGAGATCATTATGGAGTGATCATGGACGATGTGGCTTCAGGTGTGTACCTAGGTATTTTCGTACCGAGGTACCAACCAATGTCTTTACCTGTGCCTACCAATGCTGCTATCAACAAGGGATGATCCAGGAATTATTACGGGGAGAAGCATATTTTCTCGGAGGTGTGCCTTAGATGGAAAAATTAGTTAGGTGGGATGGGGAGGGAGGTATCTGTGCACTTGACCAGATTGAAGGGACGTATGGCTGATAAAAAACCGTCGGGTAGGGCGGGGATGGGGTGTACTCGTGAAACTTTTAGGGTGAAAATTTGTAATACATTGAAATTTAATTGAATTGCCTGAATATGACATTGAAAATGTTGCTGAATTCCGAGGATTTTTTTGTGTGTGGGGGGGGAGGTTGCCATGAACCTTTATCCTGTTCAAACTTATCGCGTCCCTAATTTGTCTGCCTAATTTAGAATCCGTGGTTACACCCATGCCACCAGTGGTCATCCCCCATCTGCATCCGTTCCTGGCTACTAATTAACAAAACAACAGAACAGTCCACAGTCCTTTCACCTGGATATCTACCTACCAACAAAAACCACGGAACTATCGCATCAAAAGCACAAACGCATTTAGATACAGGTGGGATACACGGCCAAGTAACTACCAATGGCGAGAAGCAGAGCTACGTGGACGAACTTCGTTCCAAGACACCAATATTTTCATGTGACATAATAATGACATTAGCCATCAACAACTCACTATGAACGCCATGGAACAATTGGAACTGAGCTTCCACAGACCAACAATATCCCTTTGGATCGCCACAACAAGTTCGAAGTGTTCATACGCGATGATACAGTCATAAAACTATGCTTTGAAAGAAAACTAGGAACGTAAAGTAACTGTTGCAAACAACACCTTAAATTGTGATTTCATAAATATATTACACCCAATGTTCCATGAGATTGTGAAGACAACTTTCTACAAAACTCATCAGCATCGCAGCAAAGTGTGACTTCGTGCATACCATCATGTCCGTCTCCTGTATATCAGGCGAATAGACACTGCCCATCTCGTACTCCCGTTGTCAGATGGGCTGAGCGCGCGCCTATCTGTGGCGGCATGTGTGCGCCATGTGGCGCGCGACAGATCAAAGGCGTCCGCCGCTGACGTATCGCCTGCCGTCCGGCAGGGCCTCGCGTCAGCCTGCTGCAGGCGCTGCAGGTGCTGTTCGCCGTGCTGGCGCTCTGGCTGGCGTGACAGGAGCGCTGAGGACCCCGCCAAGTCACGTGACCGCCGGCGCGCGCCCTGCGGCGGCCACACGCGCCGCCAGGTCACGTGCCAGCTGGGCGCGCTGGGCGGCCGTTCGCGTCGCCGGTCACGTGGGTGCGGCCGCGCGACTGGTGCCCGGACGGTGACGGACTGCGGCCGCCCTCCGGCCCTGGTGGCAGCTGCCAGCGGGCAAACTGCACCCGCTACGGCTAGTCGACTGGCGCCCGGACAGAAATGGAGCGCCGCGAGCCCGGCTCGGCTCGAGAGGTGTTCCCCCTCCCCTCAGACGGGTGGGGCGAGGGCGTGTCATCCGGCGACAGGCGTCGCCAGGTCGGCGAGGATACAGGCGGACGAGGTGTTCCGCCGGCGAGAAGGCCGCAGGCGGTGACCTGGCGGCGGGACGCGGTGATATCCGACGCCTGCGGGTGTCCAGGCAGTGCTGTTGGTGGCGCGGCGTGCCTGGCGAGTGTGACGATCTGATTTGCTCTGAGATCTGGTGTGATCTGATCTGTTCGATTTGCGACGATTGTATGTTAATGAGCGACTAAGTCCAATGTGCTCGGCCTTGCTTTGTTTTAATGTGGCCCTGTTTGTCATGGTCATGGTCATGGTCATGGCCATGGCTGGTCATGGCCAACTGTGGTTGTTGTGCTTCAAATTCAGCGTGCTGGTACCGGTTGGCGTACTGTGTCAGTGAACCGTGACATTTGAAATTGGTCACGTTGGGTGAGTGTACATGATGTATGATTGATTGTTTGTCGGTGATTGAGGGGCGAGATGTCGGGCGGCAGGGGCGGATGCAAGGGTGCCACTGAGAGAATGCCACCTCCCCCCTGGTGGGATGGAGCGAGGTGCGGCGCCCCTCCGGGAAAGCCCGGAGCGCACCACCACCTCCCCTTCCAGCTCAACGGATTCTTCAGCCAGAGGCACCCCTCCGAAGAAAAAGCCTCGCAAACGAGTGGCCGTACCCCATCACAATTTCTGGATTCGCCGTCGGCAGACGTAATCGACAAAGATAGACAGGGGAAAGGGAGAGGTAGAGAGGGGTAGAGGAGAGAGAGAGAGAGAGAGAGAGAGAGAGAGAGAGAGAGAGAGAGAGAGAGAGAGAGAGAGAGAGAGAGAGAGAGAGAGAGAGAGAGAGAGAGAGAGAGAGAGAGAGAGAGAGAGAGAAAGAGAGAGAGAGAGAACGAGAGAGTTACCACGGGTCTTGATTTCTGAAAATCATTGCGGGGACACACAATAAATGAAGACAATGGTAAACCTAAATGGATTGGGGGCGCACTCCTATGGTTTCATGTTTTTCATGTCAAGAGTTTAATTTATTGGGGGGGGGGGGCAAAGCCAACATTGAGGGGACACTTGCTCCTTGCAAAGTATGTAAAGCAACAACCCTGCTTGATAGAGTAATGGGGATGAGGAAATAAAGGGATGGAAATGAGAAAACCAAGAACAAGAAAGAAGTAAAATAGATCCAAATGGAGATAATCACAGGCATAAAGAAGCGGAACGAGAGGCATAGAAAAACGGATGAAACAGAACAAGAGCGTGCGTGTGTATGTATGTGTGAGAGAGAGAGAGAGAGAGGGGGGAGAGGAAGAGGAAGGAAGAGAGTTCGTAAAGATGGTGGATGTACTCTGCAGTGCCACTATTACGGCCAACGCTGCCACGGGCTGTGTCCAGCAACTCCGCTGCCGGTGTCCAGCCGACCGCTCGGTCCGGGCCCAGAGTGTGGCCGCGCTCGCTGGCCAGTCTGCGTGTGACGTCACGTGTGACGTCACACTGACGTCACCTGTCGGCGCGTGCTCACTACTGCGCGTGATGTCGGCGACTGTTGCGTCGTGCTGGTAGCTGGTGGACGGTGACGGATCTGTCGTATCTGACGGACGATGGCAGATCTGTGTGTCTGACGCATGGCAGATCATTGGTGTCTGAATGATCACGGCAGATGTCTCACTATGTCATGATCTGTCAGGATGACGCCAGATACGTCACGGCGCATGGATGAAGCTATCTTAATTCGTATGCCAAGATATGTCTGTCGTACCTTACCGATGACAACAAATCTGTCATATCCTACCGAGACAACAGATTTGTTATACCTGACGAATGATGAAATAGTTATCATGTTCGACGAACGACGAGGAATCTGTCACGTATGACAGATGATAGCATGTGCTGAGCGGTTACTTGGCGTGTTTTATGAGCAGTAATATGATGCTTATCGAGACGCGTCACAGCAGCTGCAGCTTTCCGTGAGACGATATATGACTTTATTATAATACATTGTTTCCCGTATTGACAGCGCGTGGTGTACTATATTAATTCCTGACAATGCTCACACACACACACACACACACAAAACTGCCTTTGGTGACCGATTGGTAGCAAAGCATTTTCTGGGGAAATGTTAAGTGGGGAAAGCTCTATCCTAGCATACCCTCGATAGGAATATCCACTCAGGTTTCACCCACTTTACTTCGGCCTGAGCGACGAAAGAATGTTTCATCATACTGATTTCAGTTGGCTGCAGGCAAGGAAAAACTTACTTATTTACAATTCATGTTTTGCAAACCAGGAATCCCGTGTGATGAATACAAAGTGATACTTTAAAAAACTTGCATCACTAGAGACCATGCCTTTTGAACATTCGCAAGTGCGGGATATCTGGATGGTCGTAGTGCTGACTTGGACGAGTGCGGGCGAATTTCTCCCTTTCCCATTTAGCATGCTAAAAAGGCCTTGCAGTTCTCACATTTATAGCCATTTCAGTCCATGCCTTCAGCTTCTTCCATTCATCATGGGGCTTGTTGATGGCGCATTATGATATACGATTCAGATTGCGCAGCCGGAACTGGTAAGCATGATCACAGCAATGCAGAGTTACCTAGTCTCAGAATAATAAAATAAACAAGCTGGAAAAACATAGTATCAACTGCAATCAGGAAAATACTCGTTCCACCAATAATTTCGAAATGCGGCATAGCTGAAGTTTGTGATTTGTGCTTTCTGGTTGCTCAGCTTTGGCATGACTAGAGACAAATTGTACGAAGCTATTATATGAACCAGCATAGTGCGGGATAACGCTCCGCCCTCGCGGTGCGGGGAGATTCAGTTCGATCCGCCATCACTCGTAAGCTTTTGTTCTAAGCAAGGCAAATATACGCGGTAAATCGCGTGGTGTAGCTACATCCGTTACCTTTTACAGTTATTTTACTTCTATTCTCTATCACTTTTAGTTGATCTTCCAAGTCGGATCAAACTGGTCAATGTCGGTGCGCAGTTAATCGCTACCCATCTTCGCCGTAGCTTTCTGGCCCTGATAATAGAACAGATGAGATTTCGCGCTTCAATATTGATGATATGCAAACTGAAGACTTAGTCTACCACCGGTGACACGTGCAATGGCCAAGGTCCCCGATTCTGTAAAGGTCAAATACCTGGCAATGTGTGGTGAGATGTTGAAGATGGCAATCTTCGAACCAGTTGGCCCTCGGAAGAAGGTAGTGAGCGCAACTAAATGTAAACCATACGCTTCCCACTATACATGGAAATTCTTGAAGAACATGTCAAACTTTATCCATGCCGTTTGAAAATGCCGTCCTAAAAAAGAAACGAGATTTTTAACCTAATTGTCTGGGCTCGTCACCTCCGAAATGAACTCATCCTACAAAGTCACCGTGGTTCAGCCTTACTTGTGCCGCAATAGTCTACATGCAGCACATAGAGCGTCTGGATTACGTGCACCTTTCGAAAGCTTCTGTCATGTCTCAGTCACCTGATGTGATATTGACCAAAAATCCGACATATTTTAGAAACGTAAGGTGTCATTCATACCCTATATGTATTTTAGGTATTCGAAAATAATGATTGGATAAGTCATACTCAAAGAAGCTTTGCTTATAAACTTCATTTAACCAGAGACCTGTCCTCCGGTGACATTTTTTACCTTCGTTTATCATTTGTGCGTGCACCCATATTTTACTTCTGACTGTTATGTCCCATGAATGGTTGACGAGACACATTTCTATGTGCATTTGAAACCGAGATGAGACGAGGTCGTGACCTGATTTTAACTCACCTTCACTCCACTATTTTAAGACCCAAGAACGGATCATTATGACACAGTTTGTACAAATTACGTGCTGCATGGGATGCCACATTTCTATTCGACAGAGCGAAGGTCGCGGATAGTGCTTCGGAACAATATCAGGAGGTGCGGTCAAGATGATCTATCAACACTGCGAGGATTGGGCAGAAGAACAGCTGCACATGAAATGAAACGTAGTGTACATGCGCCTGGCTATGCTTCTGCCACGTAAAATGGCTGGTGGATAGTAGACATTGAAAATAATTATCATCATGCAATACGGACAGACGCAATATGATATTCCCAACGGATTACGATTAATCATAAATTTTCTCACGTGACAGACCACCGATCAAGAAAAGAAACATGTAGGAATACATTTGAGTATGCCTACGCACCAGTATTAAGCGAATGCATACAAGCGAATACATGGAAACATGCGATTATGTTTAGTTGATGTGTCATTTAAGCGTTTAAATTAAAATGTTTGTGCCATTTAAGCCATTAAAGTTTTGGTGTGCTATTTAAGCAGGTCACATGCTTGCTTAAATAATCACGATGTCGAAGCGCGCTCTTTGATTTCAACAGAGATTTGATTCAGGTAGACCATGCCACAATTGTATGCTAGAGTGTTCGGGCTGTGTAATACTCTACAAAAGAGAAACTGCGTCTGCATAGCTCACAATCACAAAATACTGTCGGCACGGGACTCGGAGCATGCTCGGTGCTACCAGCACACTTCAAGCCGAACAGGAAGA
Source organism: Imbricaverruca yamaguchii (assembly GCA_034440575.1). Taxonomy (NCBI): domain Eukaryota; kingdom Metazoa; phylum Arthropoda; class Thecostraca; family Neoverrucidae; genus Imbricaverruca; species Imbricaverruca yamaguchii. The sequence continues at coordinate 960,977 of JAOTOL010001457.1, read as the reverse complement.
CAAATGCCGGGGCCGAAGTTTCGGAGGCGGTGCGAGTGAGTCGGCGTTGTTTCGACATAGCTGCAATCTTTCTCTGTGGCAGTAGGGCCGCCCGTCTCCGTCGTCGGAGCGCGCGGGATTGCCTCCAGCTCCCCGGCGGACCAGAGCGCGCTGACACCAGCGCCCCCGGTGCACGCGCCTGACTGGATGGCAGGTGTTCGGGCGACAGCCAAACGACTGGAGAAGATCAGCCTTTGTTTCGGGCACAGCTCACGGTGCCAGCAAGAACAGCCTTCTGAACAGGTGAAAGCAAGTGATGCCACCTACGTGGCAATCAAAAACGCGCAAGCACCACTCCGTCAAGTCCCGAAACCTGTATGAGACCAGATGATGAAGTAACTAATCGGTCTTCATTCGTATTTTAAACTCTAGTCTCAAATTACAAGCAATTGCGCCGTGATACTGTGACAAGAAGCCATGTGTACGAGCGGATACCAAGTCCGCGAGTCTACAACCTGGTATATACGAAACAGGTTCATACAACATACTGATTCTGACCACAGCCAACTGATGCCTCATGAATTGAAAACTCTATATTTCTGATCGAGGAGGGAGAGAGGGTTTAGCCAACAGTAAGTCAGAGAGAGAGAGAAAGAGTGAGAGACAGAGTGAAAGAGAGAGAGAGAGAGAGAGAGAGAGAGAGAGAGAGAGAGGGAGAGGGAGAGGGGGAGGAAGAGGGAGACGAAGAGGGAGAGGGAGAGGGAGAGGGAGAGGAAGAGGGAGACAAAGAGGGAGAGGGAGAGGGAGAGGGAGAGACAGAGACAGAGACAGAGACAGAGACAGAGACAGAGACAGAGACAGAGACAGAGACAGAGACAGCGTCAGCGACAGCGACAGAGACGGATATAGAGATGGAGATAGAGATAGAGACCTGCACTGGCTATGCAGGTATGTGTGAATCACCACCCCGCCCCTTCCCCCGCCCAAGTGTGATCAACTTCCGTTGCCTGATTATTGACACAACTTGCAGCATGTGGAATGGCACGCAGTCAAATCTGCATGCCGGTCTTGTGATGGACACAGTAAGTAGATGACGTCATCTGTGCTTGTTCGCTGAACTAGCATCGCAACGCAAGACTGGCGAAGCAGACATTGCATACCTAGAGCATAAGCGCGTGTGTACACGCATGTCAACGGGTTAAGGTGTGTTTCCATTCAACGTGCTACCCGTACAGTGTGCAATTCTAAACGCACGTCGAAATAGGTTTGCATATCACCTTTTTTGTTCCGAAAGTGTACTCGGCCGATTGATGTGCGGTTTTAAATGAGCCTTGATTGAGAAACCGGGCCTTGTCAGCATGATTTGTCACGCCGTACCAACCCTTCCATATATTTCAGCAGATGCAGCTGATGCAGCCACTTACGCACGTTTTGTTCGGGTTCTTTCGAGATCATAAATTACACCGACAGCACCGACGCAAAAAGTTTTCTGAAGACAAGTGATCTAAAGTCCGACGAGTAAGTTCGGAATAGTAACAAGACAGGCCATATGTTCATCCACAGGAAGCATATTAATGCTTCCTCTAAAACGGTGCATTTCCTGACAGTAGAAGGGCCTTACCCTCTCGCAAGCGGTTTATGCTATTTGCTTTACTTTAGATATTTTACACTGCACACTCAAAGATAAAGAGCATTGTAACCAGGATTGGCTTAAAGGAGATGCTTTAGAAGGAGTATCGGTTTGAAAGGTTCCATTTCACCATGGGTGTAACCATTGGGGAGCTGGGGGGGGGGTGGGGGGATGAGAGAGACATGGGGGACATGTCTCCCCCACTTTCTGAAGTGTCGATTTGTCCCCTCCAATTTTTTTCGTGTCCCCTTCAAGCCTCAGCTACCCAGCATGATCACCGCAAAATTATACGTAATCACTTATAAAGTAAAGATATATATATATAGCAAGAGTATCGCCGAAAATACTAGAAGCAGATCTAGGCAATCAAGGAGCTTCATGGGCTATCTGTCGTCACAAAATCTCCGAATGGTAAATCAGCAAACGTTATAAATGTTTGCTTCTGTGCCATTCTTGAAAAACATGAACCTTGACCATCATGTGTTTCGGCTTGGGTGCAAAATTGCGCTTTCCGAGGAAACAGATTTGCATTATCGCAAGGCTTTATGCGTCTTATGTTGCATTCCCCTGCGCATATATTAATATCTGTCGAGGAAACGTGACTGGGTGTCCTTGGGCATCTTCAAGACCATGGAGAGGAGTCACGGGCAGACCTGAGCACGTACGCCAAGTTAACGTCGTATTCGCATTTGTATTTAGCGACTAGTTCACCAGAGGAGTATTTGTATTGGCATTGGCATTCAGCGACGGGTTTATGATCGCTCGAATAAATTACCATAGATGCTTCTGCTTGGACTGAACACGCTGGAAACAATTACATAGGTCTCACATTACGACTTAAATGGTCAAGGTCAAAAGCAAACCGGTTTCTTCGGTAGCTTCCTATCTTTTCCGTTTTCACCAAAACCTGCCAAATATGACCACAGGCGGCAACCCCTGATGAACCATCGTGTAGCATTTCAAACCGGTACATGCCAAGGTTCAAGATAAAAGGTAGCGTGATATATTAGATGGCGACATTAAAGCGATATCGACCGCACGCGCGGTTCGGTTGCTATTGCTTCAAATTCCATCAAATGAGCGTCATTCGATGTGGTTTGTTCTGCGGTATCAGAAAGCTAAGCAATCAAGTTGTTGCTGAGGGGAAAAGGTCGAGCTGATACGTCGGACGCATCAATATTTTTTTTCCTCAATTTTCGCTCAGACATATCCAAATCTGGTATCAAGTGAGACCAGTGGTGAGCACTCGAGTAGCATTTCAAACTGGGGCATGTCAAGGTCAAAGATTTGATTGAGTTGTTCGATGGCCTCGCGTTTCATCGCTATGGCTTCAATTTGCAGAAAATAGATGTCATTCGACGTCGCTTATTGTGCGGTGCCCGCAAATTGATAATTCGCAATAATCTCGATGGGCTAAGATTCAAGCTTTGCCCGTTGGTCGCCTCACGCTTTTGGGGGGTTTTCGCCAAAGCATACACAGATCCACTATCAAGCGATAGCCCATGGTGAACCCTCGGGTACCATTTTTAAACCGGGATATGTCAAGGTCAAACCTCAAGGTCAAAGACTAGCTTTAATTTTTTTGTAGTCCCCGAAGCAACTCGTCTTTATGGTTCAATTTGCACCAAGTGGGTGTCATTCAACGTGCCTTGTGCCGTATTATAATGTTACGAAATCGAACTAATTGCAAAGGCCAAAGGTGAAACCAATTTATTCGGTCGCCCGCATTCTTTTCTTCGTCCTTATCTACCAACATCTGGTATCAAGCAAGCCCGTGGTGAAGCTCGTGTAACATTTCGAAATGGGCCATGTCAATGTCAAGGCACAAGATAGAAGTTTAGCTTAAATTGCTCAAAGTCATCGCGCCTCGTCGCTATGTCTTACGTTTTTCATCACGAGGGTGTCATTCAACGTGCCGTGAGGTACTCTAGCAAACCGTTCAGAAATCATGTTGATTTGCAAAGTCAAAGGTCATTTATCGGTCTCCCCGCGCTTCTTCGTTTTCTCACAAAGCTGCCCATGTTTGGTATCAAGAAATAGCCTGTAGACAACCCTCGAGTAGCATTTTAACCTGGTACATGTCAGGTGAAGCCTCAGTGTCAATGGTTAGCTTTAATTGTTCAAATTCCTCGCGTTTCGTCGCTGTGGGTTCAATTTGTGCTACGTAGGTGTCATTGGACATGGGTTGCCGTACATTATCAGAATGTTGAGATATCGAAATAGTTCCGAACGCGTCGAAGGTCCGTTGTGTGTTCAATGATTGAATGTAATAGGAATAGGAAGAGCAAATATCTTTTTATTTGCAGCCGTTGTGATAGCAGGCTCTCATATCCTATATGACCGGGAACTCCCCTAAGAAATCCGCCATAACATACTCAGACGGCTCTCTCATCACTGGTTTCAAATTTGCACTGCCACATTGGTGTTCTGTACAAGCTTTCCACAATGGTTCAATGGAAGTTGTAAAATTTTCAAGAGAAACCTCACGTGAATGCGCACTATTTTATAACCAGCCGGATTTCATACCGCGAGAGAGCAATGTTGTTATCAGGGCCAGATCCGGGAATTGTCATGGTGGGCACTTGTCTGGAGGGACGCTATTTCTTTGGGGCGGTACTACTGCAAAGGCACATGGATGGGCGCCTCTGGATGAAATATTCGAGGGCGTGGGTTACACTCCTTCCCGAAGGGGCACCTTTCTTTCCAAGGGTGCCCTTTTCTTTCATATGGGCGCCTTTGGTTCAGAGAGATCGAGCGCGTGTAATGGAACATTTCCAAAGTGTCGCCTTTTCCCGGCCGGAGGTACGTCACTTTCCATGTGGGTGGCACATGTCCTCAGTGTCACACCCTTCATCCGACCTGGTTGTCATTGCATCAAAATGTCTCCCCGCAAAGCAATGAAGCATTGGAAATGTTCTTGGGTGTCCATATTTGCTGCAATAAAATCATAGTCCAATATTATATTATTCCCTGCTACAAGTTGGCAACGTCTAACGTACTCACGACATTGCTCTGTGGTGATTGTGAAGTCTGGACCAGGACATACGACATAAAACTGGATGTTCGAAGGCAGTGATAAGTAGTTAAACTTGCTCATTTTGTTGGAACCTTTCGTCCCCAAAATATGAGTTGACAATGGTGAATCTAAAAACCAAACGTTGAAAATAAAGTGACTGAAATCCAAGTATATTTTTCTGGGGGCGGAGGTAAGACCCCTCTATCCTGTCCAAAGTTACCGCGTCACAGGTTTAAAAAAAAATGAAATCGTGGGTACACCCATGCATGCCACCATTTTTCATCGGGCATCCAGGAAATTGACATAAGAAAACAAATAAGTGCACTACAAAGGTGGACCCCATTCTTTCAACTAAACCACCCTGGTCTAGGCCAATGGCCTGAATTGGGAATACGACAGAGATATGGGTGCTATCTCATGGCATTGATAACATAGGTACCAAACGACAATTTAGTGTTTTCAATCGGCTCTTGTAGGTACCTGCAGGTGTGTGCAACAAATAGTTGCTTCTCCGGTAATCAAAGCGTTCGGTGTCGTCTAACACTTACCCACCATATAGTAGCTGGCGCTGCCACTTCACCATGGGGCGATTGGACTGAGTGGCAGACTCCTTCTTACAGTCGGGCGGCTGACTGCAGGACGCCGTCGCAGCGCTGGTGGCCAGCGGCAGCCTGGCTGGACGGGTGGTCCGGGTGGTTCAGGTGGTACAGGTTGTCTAGGTGGTCCGGGTGGTCCGGGTGGTCAGGATGGTCCATGTGGTCCGGGTGGTTCGGGTGGTTCAGGTTGTCCAGGTGGTCCAGGTGGTCCGGGTGGTCCAAGTGTTCCATGTAGTTCGGGTGGTTCAGGTGGCTCATTTTGTCCATGTGGTCCAGGTGGTCCAGGTTCTCCAGGTGGTCCGGGTGGTCCAAGTGTTCCATGTAGTTCGGGTGGTTCAGGTGGTTCATGTTGTCCATGTGGTCCAGGTGGTACGGGTGGTCCAGGTGGTCCAGGTTCTCCAGGTGGTCCGGATGGATCAGGTGGTTCAGGTTGTTCAGGTGACCCAGGTGGTCCAGGTGGCCCAGGTGGTTCAGGTTGCTCAGGTGGTGGGTCGTTCATCATGTCAGGGCGGTCACTGTCGACCAACATCCATGCTGTGGTTGGCACAGGACTCTACACACCAGGTGTCCAGATGTGCATGTGTAAGGCACTGCGCGTGCTTCTTGGCACTGCGGCTGGGCGCTGGTGGTGGTGATCCTGCGATTGCCTGCAGCCGTGTGCGCCAGGGACAGTTCAGATGGGGGAGGCACAAGGGAAATGATGTGCCCCATCCCCCTCCCATTGAAAAGCGGCGTCTCTCTGATTGGAAAACGAGC